>JARWKJ010000022.1:1529343-1569343 GCA_029959095.1 Rhinichthys osculus | reverse complement strand
CCGTAGTGAGAAGTGTTTTACCGTAACAGTAAGTGTTTTACCGTAACAGTAAGTGTTTTACCGTAGTGATAAGTGTTTTAACGTGGTGAGAAGTGTTTTACCGTCGTGAGAAGTGTTTTACCGCAGTGATAAGTGTTTTACCGTAGTGAGAAGTGTTTTACCGCAGTGAGAAGTGTTTTACCGTAACAGTAAGTGTTTTACCGCAGTGATAAGTGTTTTACCGTAGTGAGAAGTGTTTTACCGTAGTGAGAAGTGTTTTACCGTAACAGTAAGTGTTTTACCGTAGTGATAAGTGTTTTAATGTTTTACTGTAGTGAGAAGTGTTTTACCGTAACAGTAAGTGTTTTACCGTAGTGATAAGTGTTTTACCATGGTGAGAAGTGTTTTACCGAAGTGAGAAGGGTTTTACCGCAGTGATAAGTGTTTTACCGTAGTGAGAAGTGTTTTACCGTAGTGAGAAGTGTTTTAACGTAGTGAGAAGTGTTTTACCGTAACAGTAAGTGTTTTACCGCAGTGAGAAGTGTTTTACCGTAGTGAGAAGTGTTTTACCGCAGTGAGAAGTGTTTTACCGTAACAGTAAGTGTTTTACCGTAGTGATAAGTGTTTTAATGTTTTACTGTAGTGAGAAGTGTTTCACCGTAACAGTAAGTGTTTTACCGTAGTGATAAGTGTTTTACCATGGTGAGAAGTGTTTTACCGAAGTGAGAAGGGTTTTACCGCAGTGAGAAGTGTTTTACCGTAGTGATGAGTGTTTTACCGTAGTGAGAAGTGTTTTACCGAAGTGAGAAGGGTTTTACCGCAGTGATAAGTGTTTTACCGTAGTGAGAAGTGTTTTACCGTAGTGAGAAGTGTTTTAACGTAGTGAGAAGTGTTTTACCGTAACAGTAAGTGTTTTACCGTAGTGAGAAGTGTTTTACCGTAGTGAGAAGTGTTTTACCGCAGTGATAAGTGTTTTACCGTAGTGAGAAGTGTTTTACCGTAGTGAGAAGTGTTTTACCGCAGTGAGAAGTGTTTTACCGTAACAGTAAGTGTTTTACCGTAGTGATAAGTGTTTTACTGTAGTGAGAAGTGTTTTACCGTAGTGAGAAGTGTTTTACCGTAACAGTAAGTGTTTTACCGTAGTGATAAGTGTTTTAGTGCTTTACTATAGTGAGAAGTGTTTTACCGTAACAGTAAGTGTTTTACCGTAGTGATAAGTGTTTTACCATGGTGAGAAGTGTTTTACCGAAGTGAGAAGGGTTTTACCGCAGTGATAAGTGTTTTACCGTAGTGAGAAGTGTTTTACCGTAGTGAGAAGTGTTTTACCGTAACAGTAAGTGTTTTACCGTAGTGATAAATGTTTTACCGTAGTGATGGGGTAGAGCGGGTTCTGGATGGACAGCAGCAGGACCTTGTTGCCGCTGTTGGGGTCGTCGGCGTTGGTGGGCCGTGTGATGCGTTTGCTGGTGGAGTAGTTGAAGAAGGCCTGCTGGCCCGCGATGTACACGGGCTCCTGGGAGCCACACGACACACACCGGTCGGCACTCTGAGCCTCCTCGAACTCCACCAGAGCCTGGCGCTTGAACGGCATCATCATCACGTAACTGCGGGACAGGGGAGGAGGCCTTCAGCACAGCTGCGTCTCAGATTTCATTATGCCTGTTTATTCCTTTGTTTTTTTTATATTAATTTATCTTTATTTCAGATTTACTTTTTTTGTTATTATTAGTTTTTATCTTTAGTTTTTATGTTCATTTTAGTGCAATTTTAGTCATTTTGTTGTGCTTTTGTAATTTTATTATGTTTATGTTTTTATATTTCTATAAGTTTAGTTTTTTATTCTTTTTTTATTTTTAGCTTTCATGTTAATTTTTTTTGTCATTTTGTTATGCTTTTTGATTTTATTAGTTTATATATATATATATATATATATATATATATATATTGCTATTTGTTTAATTTATTTTTATTTCATTTTTATTTTAGTTTCTTCTATTTTATGTATTTAGTTTTCACATTTATTTTAGTTAAATTTTTGTTAATTTAGTTATGTGCTTTTGTCATTTCATTATTTTTATTTTTTCAGTATTGCTATTTAGGTTTAATTAATTTTTATTTCAGTTTCAGTTAATTATTTCAATTAATTTTATTTTTATTTTTTATTTTTCACTTTATTATTTTTATTTAGGTTTCATTTATATTTATTTCAGTTTTAGTTTAGCTTTTAAATTTGTTGTTCTTTTGACATTTTTAGTTATGTTAAATTTAGTTGAATGTTTATTCATTTCGTTATGTGTTTTTGTCATTTAATTTGTTTATTTCTTTATTTTTTTCCAGTATTGCTATTTAGTTTTAGTTTATTTTTATGATAATAACCCTGGTTCGGCATCATCATACAAGATCTGAAGGTGCTTTGAAACTGAACAATATCTTTTGAATAATATCTATAATATGTAGCAATGCATAGAAATTTCCGCAACTGTAAATATTTGGCTAAAAAAATAAAAATAAAATTCCAACATGGTTTTGAAGGGCAGAGATGTCAATGTTTCACTAATAAATAATGTTCCACTAAACACTATTTGTAGCGCCGTCCATCCAATACTCACAATAGGCTTTGTGCTTTGATACTTTTGATATGAAACAAAGTCTCAGCTTTCAAATTCTCTCAATTTATCACAAAATGCAAACAATAAATGCCATTTTGGCACTGCTAGTCACTTACTCGTTAATTTTACTTAAACTGTTGTCTTTATTAATTTTATGCATGTTCGAATAAAAGTCATGAAAATTAGTTTTTATTGCAGCCACAGTTTAAATATTTACATTTTAACAACAAACTGGAGTAAAAACATTTATATTTTGGCTTCGGTAGAAAACTCCCTTCGCTGCATCACTAATGATCGGTGCATTAGACAAATATACAGCAGTGTTTATTTTATTACATATTATTAACTGCATCAAACAAGAAGTCTACAGAGCGAATACTGGAGGACTCAAATCTGCAGAGATGTGTAAAACAGTCGTAGATGGAGGAGCACATCACAGCATTCTGCAGTCATGAGATGCTCAAAGTGACTATAAATACACTCATATGACCTTGATTTATGACCGGAGAGAGAGAGAGAGAGAGAGAGAGAGAGAGAGAGAGAGAGACAGAGACTTCCTGTTCATCTTCATTTGATCCGTGTCTTTTCTAATGTAGTTCAGATCAAACTAGGGATGTGCAATATATACATCGTCTACGATAATATCATAATTGTTGTTTTAACGATGTGTGATCTGACGTATCGAGTAGCCTTTTCAGTTTTCAGTTATTTACTCTATTAAAATACCACTCGATTGTGTTTTGTATCATATAATAAAGTTAAGCAATCACACGAAGAGTGATGAAATATCATCTAATTATCGTGAAAATCCCAGAAGATATCGAGATATCTTTTTTTCTGGTCAAAAATCGCACACGCCTAGATAACACACGCTAATGTCCCACAACTGCTTATTAAAAGTGTAATAAATCCTACAATCCAAATAAAAATGAATTAAATCATAGAAATGACGTTCCCGTGATCCTCTGTGAGCTTCTGTGACGTTAGAAAAGAGGCTCATTGTGATTCAGAAAGGAGAAACGCCTCAAACACAGGAACTGTTGCTCCCATAAATGCATACGCCTGTCAACTTCGTTTATAGCATCATAATTCAGTCGCCTGAAGCACAGCTGAATCTGCGTTGATGAATGGAAGATTGTGATGAACATCGAGAGGAAACAGACGCTCAGAGTGAATGAATGTAACCAGCTGATCCCAGAACTGGTTAACGAGGGAAGATCATTAATTGAATAATGGCTGAAACAATTCATTTGTGTGATGAATATGAATATGAATATGAATATCTGGGACATACTACTGGGCGGTATAACCAAAAATCCATATCACTGTATTTTTCAAAATTACATGATGGTATTATTTTTTTTTTCAAGCATGACTGTGTGTAAACCAGTGATGGGAATAACGGCGTTATCTTTCTAAGTAACGAGTAATCAAACGAATGACTGTTTCCCCCGTTACAACGCCGTTACCGTTACTGACAATAAAATGTGGCGTCACTAAAGCCTAATTGAGCTCAATGAAGCGGTTTTCCTCCGAGTAGGTTTTTTATTATTATTATTAATTCATTTTTGGTACATTTCTTAAGAAGAGTAATTTATTTTTAGACTTATTTGTTGGTCTGTGCAATTTTAAATATTAAAAATTCTAAACCATCTATTATTATGTTTTATTGTTCTACTATAGTAATGATAATATTTAAAATAATATATTGAATGTAATAGGTGTCTCTCACATTGTCCCACAGCAACATCACAATAGTGTAGATTAGTGTACAATGTTTTATAATAATAATTTATTCTATAGTGTCCATTTCATTAATTTAACATATTTAATATTGGGGGCATCCAAGTTATTTGACATTGGCCTATTTGAACATTTAAAAAAATTATTTTATAATGATTTAATTCAGTTACTAACTCAGTTACTATTTGTGAGAAGTAACTAGCAACTATAACTAATTACTTTTTTTAAGTAACATGCCCAACACTGGTGTAAACCACATTTCTCCTGAGTGAGAGAGTAGATACTGCAGTAGATTGACCCAGAATGCCCTATTTTACTGTCATGAGGGAATATTGTAGTGAACCCCACACTAGTATTAATACAGGTTTGTAAGGCCTGTAAAATGATGCTGTTTACACAGAGGTCCAGCAGGAGGCGCTGCGCTCATAAACGCTGCTTTACCAGGAAAGATAAAGAAAGATAAAATGAAAATGGCATCGAATCTTTTCTAAAGACAGTCCGTTCCCTTCAGAAACATTCATATAAAAACATAAAAACATGTTTCGACTGTGAAACGTGCAGTGCTCATGTTTATTCAAGGATGCCAAAGCCAACCACTATAGAAGCTCGTTTCCGCCACTGAATAAATAAAAAAATAATAATAATTGCGACTTTTATCTCACAATTGCGAGATATAAAGTCAGAATTGTGAGAAATAAAGTCACAATTATGAGAAATAAAGTCGCAATTGCGAGAAAAAAAGACTTTCTCACAATTGCGAGTTTTTATCTTGCATTTCTGACTTTATATCACGCAATTGCGACTTTATATCAATCAATTCTGATTTTATATCTCGCAATTCTGACTTTATATCTCGCAATTCTGACTTTATATCTCGCAATTCTGACTTTATATCTCGCAATTCTGACTTTATATCTCGCAATTCTGACTTTATATCTCGCAATTCTGACTTTATATCACGCAATTCTGACTTTATATCTCGCAATTCTGACTTTATATCACGCAATTCTGACTTTATATCACGTAATTCTGACTTTATATCACGCAATTCTGACTATATCACGTAATTGCGACTTTATATCACGTAATTCTGACTATATCACGTAATTGCGACTTTATATCACGTAATTCTGACTTTATATCACATAATTCTGACTTTATATCTCGCAATTCTGACTTTATATCACGCAATTCTGAATTTATATCATGTAATTCTGACTTTATATCACGCAATTCTGACTATATCACGTAATTGCGACTTTATATCACGTAATTCTGACTATATCACGTAATTGCGACTTTATATCACGTAATTCTGACTTTATATCACATAATTCTGACTTCATATCTCGCAATTCTGACTTTATATCACGTAATTCTGACTATATCACGTAATTGCGACTTTATATCACGTAATTCTGACTTTATATCACATAATTCTGACTTTATATCTCGCAATTCTGACTTTATATCACGCAATTCTGAATTTATATCATGTAATTCTGACTTTATATCTCGCAATTCTGACTTTATATCACGCAATTCTGACTTTATATCTCGCAATTCTGACTTTATATCACGTAATTCTGACTTTATATCACGTAATTGCGACTTTATATCACGTAATTCTGACTTTATATCACGTAATTCTGACTTCATATCACATAATTCTGACTTTATATCTAGCAATTCTGACTTTATATCACGCAATTCTGACTTTATATCACGTAATTCTGACTTTATATCTCGCAATTCTGACTTTATATCTCGCAATTCTGACTTTATAACTCGCAATTGCGACTTTATATCAATCAATTCTGATTTTATATCTCGCAATTCTGACTTTATATCTCGCAATTCTGACTTTATATCTCGCAATTCTGACTTTATATCTCGCAATTCTGACTTTATATCACGAAATTCTGACTTTATATCTCGCAATTCTGACTTTATATCACGCAATTCTGACTTTATATCACGTAATTCTGACTTTATATCACGCAATTCTGATTTTATATCTCACAATTCTGACTTTATATCACGCAGTTGCGACTTTATATCAATCAATTCTGATTTTATATCTCGCAATTCTGACTTTATATCTCGCAATTCTGACTTTATATCTCGCAATTCTGACTTTATATCTCGCAATTCTGACTTTATATCACGAAATTCTGACTTTATATCTCGCAATTCTGACTTTATATCACGCAATTCTGACTTTATATCACGTAATTCTGACTTCATATCTCGCAATTCTGACTTTATATCACGTAATTCTGACTTTATATCACGTAATTGCGACTTTATATCACGTAATTCTGACTTTATATCACGTAATTCTGACTTTATATCTCGCAATTCTGACTTTATATCACGCAATTCAGACTTTATATCACGTAATTCTGACTTTATATCTCGCAATTCTGACTTTATATCTCGCAATTCTGACTTTATATCTCGCAATTCTGACTTTATATCACGTAATTCTGACTTTATATCACGTAATTGCGACTTTATATCACGTAATTCTGACTTTATATCACGTAATTCTGACTTTATATCTCGCAATTCTGACTTTATATCACGTAATTCTGACTTTATATCACGTAATTCTGACTTTATATCTCGCAATTCTGACTTTATATCACGCAATTCTGACTTTATATCTTGCAATTCTGACTTTATATCTCGCAATTTTGACTTTATATCACGCAATTCTGACTTTATATCTCGCAATTCTGACTTTATATCACGCAATTCTGACTTTATATCACGTAATTCTGACTTCATATCTCGCAATTCTGACTTTATATCACGTAATTCTGACTTTATATCACGTAATTGCGACTTTATATCACGTAATTCTGACTTTATATCACGCAATTCTGACTTTATATCTCGCAATTCTGACTTTATATCTCGCAATTCTGACTTTATTTCTCGCAATTGTGACTTTATATCACGCAATTCTGACTTTATATCTCGCAATTCTGACTTTATATCTCGCAATTCTGACTTTATATCTCGCAATTCTGACTTTCTATCTCGCAATTCTGACTTTATATCTCGCAATTCTGACTTTATATCTCGCAATTCTGACTTTATATCTCGCAATTCTGACTTTATTTCTCGCAATTGTGACTTTATATCTCGCAATTCTGACTTTATATCTCGCAATTCTGACTTTATATCACGTAATTGCGACTTTATATAACGTAATTCTGACTTTATATCTCGCAAATGTGAGAAGGGCTTCAAAGGGCTTTAAACGATACCAGACGACGAATAAGGGTCTTATCTAGCGAAACGATCGCTAAACAACTCTTGACAAACTAAAAGACGAAAATTACATTTGTATGTATTCTAAATAAAAGACACAGATTGCACTGAATGTTAGTTTGGTTATTTTGCTCAAGATCAGGAGTTATTGAGTCCACATCATAAAAACAAGAAACTCTTCTTCTAACCGCAGCTCGAGATCTGTCGCTCACACACACACCTCTGCGATGCTGTTTGTGAATGTTCATTATAACGATGTTTTCGGGGAACACGACTCGTTGAACTGCTGATAACGACAGAACTTGCGACTATAGTTGGCTTTCGGGAAACACACCCCTGATCGATTAAGGAGTTTACATGAAGATTTTTTAGTCCGATTGAGCCGTCAATCCGATTATAACAAAAATAAACACCGGTATTCGGTATGAACCGGTATACAGCCCTGCACTACTGGAACATGAGAATTAAACCATATTTTTACCAGATGTTTCCGAACTTCTCCAAGGACTCGACCAGATCAGCCTCCACCACAGACTCACACAACCCCCGAACGTGGACGACGGGAGACGGAGCGATGCGGTGAGTCTCCGAGCCGTTGTCCTGCGGGAGAGACGACAGACAGCGTTATAGCACACACACGCCAAATAAAACTAAATAAATCATTTTTAAAATAAAAACAAAACACGTAATGAAAAAAATGGAAATCACAAAAATGGAAAATTACACACACACACACTCTCACTCTCACAGACACTCGCTCACACACTCTCTCTCACACACACACACACACACACACAATCACTCTCACACACACACACACACACACACTCTCACACACACACTCTCACACACACACACACACACACACACACACACACACACACACACACACACACACATTCACACTCTCACACACACACACACACACACTCACTCTCACACACACAGACACTCTCTCACACACACACACACTCACACACTCTCTCACACACACACACACACACACACACATTTATAATGTTATACAAGATTTCTGTTTCAAATAAATGCTGTTCTATTTATCAAAAAATCCTGAGAAAGAAAATGCATCACCGTTTCCACAAAACATTAATCAGCACGACTGTTTTCAACACTGATAATAATCATAAATGTCTCTTGATCATCAGATCCTCATATTAGAGTGATTTCTGAAGGATCATGTGACACTGAAGACTGGAGTAATGATGCTGAAAATACAGCTTTGATCACAGAAATATAAATTACACTTTACTGTATATTCACATAGAAAACAGATGATTTACATTAGAATAATATTTCACTGTTTTACTGTATTTTTTATCAAATAAATGCAGCCTTGAGCAGAAGAGACTCTTAGGCCTGGGACACACTGGCTGCGTGGCGTGTCCGTTTTTATTTCGGCATGTTAACAGGTTAGAGCTTGCACACTGCCTGCGTGATACGCGCGTCTCAGGAAAATGTGTGCATGCTAGAAATAAAACCGACGCCTATTTTTCACGCGACGCGCAAGCGTGTTGGAAGCGTTTCCAGGAAAATTTGTTTATATTAGTGCTGTCAAACGATTAAAATATTTAATCGCGATTAATCGCATTGATGTCATAGTTAACTCGCGATTAATCGCATTTAATCGCACATTTTTATCTATTCTAAATGTCTCTTGATTTCTTTTTGTCCCATTATTTTTTTCTCATTTTAATGCTCTTATCAACATGGAAAAGTGGATCGGCTTGCTTCGTGCAAATGTTTTTTATTGAAAACAATATTGGCATATACTGTTCAATTTCACACTAACATTCTCACTTGGAGCAAATAATCTCTCACACAATATAACACTGTCCATCAATAAAAGGGTGAAATAAATACTGACGAGGTCCTGATATTGACGAGGGGGCGGAGAATTCGCATCAGCTGTGTGTGTGTGTGTGTGTGTGTGTGTGTGTGTGTGCTGGCCATCATCAAGTGGTGTTTCAGACTGGACGTGCTGCGATGATGATAGCTCAGTTCACAACGACAAAACACACTGATCACTTTGGTCTTGTCAATGGAACCATTTGGCAACTTTTTAAAAGTAAACTTTCCATTCAGAATCTTATTGGCATCCATTTCGGCGTCTCGCGCTCGTCATCCACTCAAAACTGGACGTTTTGAACGTTCCTATAACATTCAGAAATAACGTTTTTATAACTTAATGGGAACGTTATGAAAACATTCTTATAACCTAAAATTGTTAGCTGGGGAAGAGGAGAGATTCGCGATTGCACTGAACACGTTTTAAGTGCAGGCATATTCTCTGAGTGAGCCCAGAGAAAATTCTTACAAGAGCAGTGTGTATCTGAGAGCGCGCGACTCGAGCAGAGAGATTCGTGCTCGGCACATTATATTCCGCGCGCGAGCAGAGAGATTCGCGCTCGCGCATCCGGCTCGCAAGCCCAAACAAGTGTGTGCGGCGTGCTTGTTGTTTTGTTTCCGGTCTAGCTAGATCCGCTTGCGCTTTCAAAACGTCCTCTTGCGGCGCAAGCCATTGAAATGAATGGGTTTCATAGCGCAGCGGCCCGCATGCCGTCCTGCTGCAAAAGCATGTGAAAAAAAACTACAAAGTTTGCTAGGCCAAAAAGACCGTTAATCGCGCGAAAAAAAAATTAACGCCGTTAAAATGGGTTTGCGTTAACGCCGTTAATAACGCGTTTAACTGACAGCCCTAGTTTATATGTTATTTTGTACACGGATAAATATTAATAAATTACATTTTGATGTTTGAAAGTCCAGGTTTTGACATAAATTCAGATATACATATAATTTAAAAATAAATAATGATCAATTTTCAAATATTGCACCTGTCAATACAGAACGAAATATTATGTAGTCTATTTTGCTGACAATACTGCTGACAGTGTCTTTATCAGGAGGCTTTATATTTATGCTTAAAGTAACAACAGGTAACTTTTCAACTTTCATAATATATTTCCAAGTCTCTTGTGATGGTACATCGACTTACAATAGGTTGAATGACACGTCTGCCATAGCCTGACGGGGTCAGTAGCGTTTTTAATCGTACTTTTAAACTTCGGGTTTCGGGGGGTAACCGGCGAACAAAGAGAACTACAAAATTCGACTGCTTTACGGCATATACGTCACTTCCACCCAGTGCCGGCGCTAGCTATAGGCAGAGCAGGCGATTGCCTAGGGCCTCGGGCTTTGAGGAGGGGCCTCCATAACCGTAACATCCCCGGCCTAAATAGTCCACCAGACGGGCAGAAATACTAGCCTCATTGTTCATTGTATATTGTTGAATTGTCACTCATCTGCAGTTAAACCAATTAATGTTTCCGTTTCAAAGCGGGTGCTGGCTTCTGAAAGTGTGTGTAACGGACGCATCCATCAGGCGCTGCGAAGCAAAAGCCTAAACAGGCACGCAAAGAAGCACAGCTCGTAATGCAGGTGTGTGCGTTGTCGTCATCTATTTTGGAGTGATTGCAATGTATTCTAAATATAAACTTGTACTCTAGATCAGCGTCATTTCTGGGAAAATCATTCACCACTTTATTACTTGTTTAAAAGAGCGCGGGCGTCATTAACGTGCCCAGACGCGACGCTTTGAATTTGCACGTATGAATAACATCGCGTCGGGAGCTGACTAAAAACGCTACAAAAGTAAAAGACAAGACGTTTGTATTCAAAGTTAAAAAGCCAACACACTACAACATTTTTAAATGTTTCAAATAAAGGATCTCATGGGCCTATCTTCTAAATTCTGCTGATGATTAGATTATACCCTGTCTGACATTAGCCTACTTTCGTCAATAATATCAGTTTAGATTTTTTTTTTTTTTTTTAATCAGTAGCGATCGTGTCTTTCTCTTCCACTTGATTTGTGTATAGCATATTTAAGCTAACAATGGAATGCATGATATCATATTACTTATATTAATAATATGACAATATCTGCAGTCAATATTGATTAAATGGGAGGGGGAAATCATGCCCATACCGCAGCTATGAAAAAAAAAGATAAAAGCATATATCACTGAAGTGGTATTCTGGAACTGTGAATAAATTTAATAAAACAGCAAAATAACAATAACAATAACATCTTCATTAAACAAAAAAGAGATAGATGAAGTTTGATTAATATGTATACTGGTAAAAAGTCTGGACCAATTACTATTTTTAAGTTTTTTATTATGCTCTACAAGCCTGCATTTATTTGATCAAAAATACAGAAAAAAACAGGAATATTCAGCAAGGATGTGTTAAATATATAAAAAGTGATAGTGAAGACTTTTTTAAAACAACTTTTTAATAATCAAAAAAATCCTGAAAAAAAGTATCACAGGTTATAAAATAAATATTAAGCACCATTTCTAACATTTGATAATAAATCAGAATATTATAAAGTTTTCTGAAGGATCACGAGACACTAAATTCAGCTTTGCATCACAGAAATATATTTTAAAGTATAGTAAAATAGGAAAACCATTATTTTAAATTGTAATAATATTTCACTATTATTTTTCTGTATTTTTGATCAAATAAATCCAGGCTTGATGAGCAACATTTAAAATTAAATGTTGTATAAATTAAAAGGTTAGGAATCATATTTGTTTCAAGAGTTTTTTATTGGGGGTGGGGGGCCTCCAGCATGAATATTGCCTAGGGCCTCCAAATGTCTAGAACCGGCCCTGCTTCCACCACCACCCCCACTTCCTTAAAATCAGATGTGTGAGCCAAATGTTATAGTCATGGCCGAAGCAGCACAGAAAAACAAGAAAGCAAAGGTTTTATCGAAGCAAAGCAAAAAGAGAAAAAGAGAAAGTGATCGCGTTAAAGGCAGAACGAGGATCAACATTGGGCCAGCATTCTCTCGCTGGCGTGAGCTGAAGGAGGAGGAGGGGTGCCCGACCGATGGGGACTTGGCAAAAAAAAAAATCAAATGAAAGCCTGTGTCTAAACGGCGTGCACAAGTTTGGTAGGGGCTACATTCTTGCAAGTAAATATATAAGATGTACAAAATCATATTTTAGGATACCTAACATGTCTGTGATATTTGTTTATTTGTCTTGCCTCAAGCTATAATGCAAATCGATTTGTAAATTTTGCAGATTCATTTATGGTAGCTTGATATTATAATATTGACGATATATGGTTATTACCTACCACTCAAACATTGCATTGAAGTATCATATAGATCCAGTAAAACGGTAACCAATAGACTAGGCTACTATAATGACGCTGGCTTGTAAGCGTGATCATCGCGATCATTTGTCGTTAGAAAAAAATAAAACCCATGAAATTATATTCATATGAAATATATGCCACTGTACCTGGGGTGAAGACATTTCAGACAAGACGCAAGCACAACACCTGCATGTGACCTCCTCCTACAGTGTTCAGGGCTATCGTGGTTGTCAACAATTGAGTTTACGACAGTAGTAGAGGTCTAGAGGACAATACTGTTTCCCAACTGTAGGGGGACCCCACCCCGAGAGCAAAAGTTCCCTGGTGTTACTTTAACATGAACAGGGGTTAAAGTGAAAAAAATTCCTGAGCCTGAACTTTTTTTTGGGGGGGGGGGGGGGGGGGGCGGACTTATCTTCAATGGCACCATTTATTTTCAAGTATTACAGCTGTATCTTAATGGCATCTTTTTATGAATGAAAGCCAGTATCACTAATATTATAGCTACTGATGTCTCGAAAATGATTTCCCCCAAAATTTTAAACATTAGGCTTCAAAAAAATATAAAAACTTTTAACTTGAAACAATCCTCATTAAACCCATAATAAATGTCATATTTACCTGTACATACAGAAATTGAATAAGGTTATAAAACAGTCCCCACTGCATACATTATCAGGGGCGGCCTTACCTATGTTTCACCCGTTTCAATTGAAACGGGCCCCCCCCTCCAAGGGGGGCCCCAACAGACCAGCAAAATCCCATTCGTTTTCTCCGTAGGATATTGATTTTCAGCCATAATGTCTAAACCATTCAAGGTAGATTGAGTCTCTGATTGGTGGAACTCGTGGTTACCATGGTGACGTTTACCACTCCCGCAAAAGGCTTAAGCGATCTGAAGTATAATATCGGTAGTTTATGTATTTATACCTTTGCCTTTTTTGCTGTTAGGTTAAAATGTTATTTTGAGCAGAAAAGGAATTTTAAGAGGAAATGAAACTGAAAAACGAAAGATATCGGACAACAAAAGAAAAGCTTTATTCAGTCTACCAAAAGTGAAGTTACCCTGCGTGAAAGGGCGAGGCTTATTCCATGATATATAATTGTTTATAGTTTTAATCAAATAAGGTTGGATTATTTCTATGTTAAGCTGCCTGTTCAGGAAGCTGAAAGAGCATGTAATAAAATAATATACCATTGATGCAAACCAACAGGAATCCTTGCTTTTTCTGCTCTATTATGTTTATGTTTTATGTAGGGCCCCATATTAGTTATTGAAACGGGCCCCCAGATGCTTAAGGCCGCCACTGTACATTATAATATGAAATATAGATTAATCCTTATCAAAGCTACAAGCGTTCTTTAGTCAAGTTCAGTTAGTAATTTTCTCTGTTCCCTCTGTTCTTTAGGTTAACTTTAATGACAGACAGAATTAATGGCTCCTGTCACTTTAAGATCTGCCGCTGCTGACAGGATCTCACGCATCTCATTCTCTCACTACTATTTACTTCCATTTAAGATTTTATTTAACTCATTTAAGACTGTTCTTGTGAGGATACTCGACAAAACAGACATTCTGGCATAAGTGTGTGTGTTATTGTTCGTTCAAGCACGAAAGAGAACTCGATACTGGCGCGCGTCTTTCTGTGCGTCGTGTGTGTGTGTGTGTGTCAGGACAGGAGGACATGACAGCGCGATCTCTTTTGTCTTGTCGCGCAGGAATGGTTTAAAGCATTTGCGTGAATAATAACCCTGGCTAAAGGATGACAAAAAGAATGGATGGATGCTGCATTAAATATTTTAAAACGTTAAAGCTGGACAAAAATGAATCGCATGCGTTGACAGCACTTGTCATACATTGCTGACAGAAAATACTGCGGTTTGATGTGGGCTCGTTTTCATGGTAAGTTAGGCCTACACAGAATGTTTTTTTTAGTCAGCTACACAGAATGTTCTACATTTAATATTTAGCTAACAGTCTGAAGTTACCCATTATCCTGACCTGAGCTAATTTCCAGAATCAACCAACTCACATCTCCTTTCTTTCTTTTCATCCATGATGACATTAGTCACCTGTTGTTGTTTCTGGCGTTTCATCACTGACTGTGTCGCAATCTATTTTTTTTTAAGTCTATGGTCGCAACCGCTATACCTGCTCATTAGAGGCAATGACGGCGTGCGGTTAAAAATCACAACAAACGAATTTGAAAGTGGGGGGGACATGTCCCCCCTGTCCGCATAAGAAATTACACCCGTGGGTAAGACATCATCCCCGGGCTTTGAACTTGCGCTCCATGCTTTCACCGACGACGCTAATGTGACGTATGGATCTCAATCACACTGCGTGTTGCCAGGACCCGCCCTGCTCTGCTTCTGATAGGCTTGTAACGTTAGTTAAAGTTGCGATCCTCTCATATGATTGGTAGGTGAAATCAATTGACTCGAAAATATTAAACCGCATGCAAGTTCCCAATTTTTTTTCCCCCCCACGGCCGCACGCCGGAGATCCGGCACGGTGCCGGAATACTTTAAGCCCTGCATGAAGTATAGGGATTCCACAATACGTCCTCCCTGTACGTCAGCAACGCTTCTGGTGTGCAAAGACACAGAAAACGCGACGCACCCGCCACGCAGCCAGTGTGTCCCAGGCCTTAAAAATCTTACCGACTTCAAATCTTTGTATCTAATGTATCTACAGTAGTAAAGATAAATAAAATTAACAAAACCTTTCATTAAGAACGTCTGCGGATGCGTCAATCAATCACATCGTACAGTGACTGTGATTATTCTGCAATCGGCCAATAGTTAATAGTCACTTAGTCAGGCATATTAATGAACAACCATTAATTTTTATTTGGATCATGAGATTTAACTTTTCAGATTAAAACATTAGTGCATGTTAAACAGAACAAGTGCAGTGACAGAAGCATGTGGCGCTGAAACCACACGTGCATCTGCATGTGCAGCTTTATTTTTGCAGGCATCAAACTCTCTTTCCATTTTCTGTTTTGCAAAACTCCCGAATGTTTGCCGACCACAGAGATCAACAGATGAACGGCTTGATCTCTCACTACAGAACTGGCACCTCGATGCCTTCGGGCTCACATTCACATCAAGAACATGAAGAACGTCCCACTGATTCACTCACAACAAGGGTTATTATAGTGAACTGAAACTGGACTAAAACCATAAAAAAACATTTCCTGTTGCTTGACATTAAAGTCCTCCTGTAGTGAATAATTGTATCCCTTTAAAACTCATCTTTGATCACCAAAATGACAGATTTAAACATTTTTATCTTGAAAAAATTTCTTAAAATATCTTGAATGTAACTCGACACCCTTGCCTCATTTAGTATGCGCGGTTCTATGAATATGCAGATGAGCCCCGCCTCCACTCACTCCCTCACTCAGAGATCCACTGGTTGACGATCACACGTTGATCTGATTGGTTACAAGGTCGTTTGTGACGTCAGAAACACCAGCGATTTCAAACCGTGTTTTTGAGACTGTCTTTGGTTCACTGCAGTTTTAAGCAGAAAATACTCAGCAATGCTGTCGACTTATGAACTTACACATGGTGTGTCTTAAAGCGTATTAAAAACACCACATAGACACATAAACTACATTAAACTCTGGATTTTCACTACAGGGGGACTTTAACTTTAACTTCTTGTTTATTGAACTGTAAGCAAATACATTAAAGTGGAAATATTAAATTAATATTTACATTTATTCATTTAGCAGACGCCTTTATCCAAAGCGACTTACAAGTGAGAACAATAGAAGCAGTTTAACTAACAATAGGACAACAATATGCAAGTACTGTACTATGACCCTTCCCAGTTTCATCTAACGCAGTATATGTACTTTATATATATATAAATAACAGTTCAAATATACAATATAAAAATAAAATAATATAAGATAATTCATTAATGTTCATTGATAAGTCAGGGATAATGTACATCCAGCCGGTTGTTCTCTCAGAATAAACCCGACCGGGTGATCAGGATCAGGTCTTCATCACCTGAAGGGGTTTATTCAGAGATAACACACACACACACACACACACACACACACACACTCCTGAAGGGGTTTATTCAGAGATAACACACACACACACACACACACACACACACACACACACACACACACTCCTGAAGGGGTTTATTCTGAGATAACACACACACACACACACACTCCTGAAGGGGTTTATTCTGAGATAACACACACACACACACACACTCCTGAAGGGGTTTATTCTGAGATAACACACACACACACACACACACACTCCTGAAGGGGTTTATTCTGAGATAACACACACACACACACACTCCTGAAGGGGTTTATTCTGAGATAACACACACACACACACACACTCCTGAAGGGGTTTATTCTGAGATAACACACACACACACACACACACCTGGAGGGTTTATTCTGAGATAACACACACACACACTCACACACTCCTGAAGGGGTTTATTCTGAGATAACACACACACACACACACACACACACACACACACACACACACACACACACACACACCTGAAGGGGTTTATTCTGAGATAACACACACACCAACACACACTCACACACTCCTGAAGGGGTTTATTCTGAGATAACACACACACGCACACTCACACACACCTGAAGGGGTTTATTCTGAGATAACACACACACTCACACACTCCTGAAGGGGTTTATTCTGAGATAACACACACACACACACACACACACACACACACACACACCTGAAGGGGTTTATTCTGAGATAACACACACACACACACACACACACACTCACACACTCCTGAAGGGGTTTATTCTGAGATAACACACACACACACACACTCCTGAAGGGGTTTATTCTGAGATAACACACACACACACACACACACACACACACACCTGAAGGGGTTTATTCTGAGATAACACACACACACACACACACTCACACAGTCCTGAAGGGGTTTATTCTGAGATAACACACACACACACACACACTCCTGAAGGGGTTTATTCTGAGATAACACACACACACACACACACACACACTCACACACTCCTGAAGGGGTTTATTCTGAGATAACACACACACACACACACACTCCTGAAGGGGTTTATTCTGAGATAACACACACACGCACACTCACACACACCTGAAGGGGTTTATTCTGAGATAACACACACACACACACACACACTCACACACTCCTGAAGGGGTTTATTCTGAGATAACACACACACACACACACACACACACACACACACCTGAAGGGGTTTATTCTGAGATAACACACACACACACACACACTCACACACTCCTGAAGGGGTTTATTCTGAGATAACACACACACACACACACACACACACACACACACACACACACACACACACACACACACACCTGAAGGGGTTTATTCTGAGATAACACACACACACACACACTCACACACTCCTGAAGGGGTTTATTCTGAGATAACACACACACACACACACACACACACTCACACACTCCTGAAGGGGTTTATTCTGAGATAACACACACACACACACACTCCTGAAGGGGTTTATCCTGAGATAACACACACACACACACACACACACACACTCACACACTCCTGAAGGGGTTTATTCTGAGATAACACACACACACACACACTCCTGAAGGGGTTTATTCTGAGATAACACACACACGCACACTCACACACACCTGAAGGGGTTTATTCTGAGATAACACACACACACACACACACACACACACACACACACACACACACACACACACACACACACACTCACACACTCCTGAAGGGGTTTATTCTGAGATAACACACACACACACACACACACACACACACACACTCACACACTCCTGAAGGGGTTTATTCTGAGATAACACACACACACACACACACACCTGAAGGGGTTTATTCTGAGATAACACACACACACACACACACTCACACACTCCTGAAGGGGTTTATTCTGAGATAACACACACACACACACACACACACACACACACTCCTGAAGGGGTTTATTCTGAGATAACACACACACGCACACTCACACACACCTGAAGGGGTTTATTCTGAGATAACACACACACACACACACACACACACACACACACACTCACACACTCCTGAAGGGGTTTATTCTGAGATAACACACACACACACACACACACACACACTCACACACTCCTGAAGGGGTTTATTCTGAGATAACACACACACACACACACTCACACACTCCTGAAGGGGTTTATTCTGAGATAACACACACACGCACACTCACACACACCTGAAGGGGTTTATTCTGAGATAACACACACACGCACACTCACACACACCTGAAGGGGTTTATTCTGAGATAACACACACACACACACACACACACACACACACACACACACACACACACTCACACACACTCCTGAAGGGGTTTATTCTGAGATAACACACACACACACTCACACACTCCTGAAGGGGTTTATTCTGAGATAACAACCGGCTGGATGTACATTATCACGCTTATCACACGGCTACTTGCCACATCAGTAAATAATTAGACACGAAATATTGATCTGAGTCTAAATATTTTATTAGGTCTATAAAATGCAAAGCTTCTGAGAGAGCAGTTTCAGCGGCGAGTTCAAACTAGATGAACATTTAAGAGATACGGTATACAGTCATTCATGTCACTTATCACACAGCATTTCAACACATAAATCATTTTGAAGATATGAGATATTAATTTCAGATTAAACTGTTTTAAAATTGAACAAAACAATTGTCACAAAATGGCCGCCGCTGTGTTTGAATGAAACAAGAGAGCGAGTCCACGATACCGGATGGTATAATTAAATAACTGTACACAAAATATTGATTCGACTGAGTTTTAATACTTAATTAGCTCACCGCTGGACGTGCTATTGACCAATCAGAATCAAGTATTCCAGAGCTGAATATTATACAACTAAAACCAAAGGCAAAAAAATATATAAATACATAATTATAAGCTCTTTAATTTTTCTAGGGTCTATATAATGTGTATTCATTCAGAATGGTGATTCAAAGAATGAATAATTTCAGTGACAATTATTAGAAAGCAAACAAACCATAAACAGGACGTGATGTCACGAGATAAACATCTCAAGCACAACATTTCTTTGATCTCATTGCCCATCACAGTTCGATACAGGCCGACATTTTGCAGCAGATCTGTGTTTGTGTGTGTGTGAGTGTGTGTGTGTGTGTGTGTGTGTGTGTGTGTGTGATTCCTGTCACTCTTTTGACTCCTTCACACACTTTATAAGCTCTTCACGAGATCTCAGCTGGACAAAAATACCAACAAGTGCATGAATCCAAACACACAGCATTGCTTTATATGTTCCGTCATAAAAAACGTGTTTTTTGTTGTTGTTCCGTTTCTTTAGTGAATGTGAAGCGAATCACGTCTAAATGAATCATTTTCTTGTTTGGGACCAAATGAACTAAAATAACACAGCGTCTAATAAAAGCTCCGAGATGTAACAGACACCTGACAGTGTGTCTGAAGTATTTCCTCCTGTTGCTTTGAGAAAACGTGCGTCTGTTTTTTAACACCCGTCTAAAGTGAGAACATTTGACAGATCGGTGACCAGATTATATGCTCTGCATCTGTTACTTTAAAATCAATAATTCACCCAGATGTGAGCGAGTAAACAATGAGGTTTGAGGTGAACTACTTACTTTAAACCCATGAGAGCCAAAGCAGCGTCTGCGGTTGGAAAACGACCTGCAGAAACACGGCGCTGTGACCATGTTCATCGGAAGAATCACATCATTCAGACCCCGAACACACATTCAAAATAGAGCCACGCAAACAGCAAACCACTTCCACAGCAGACACACGGAAGGCCAGATCCTTGAGTCGCACACAAAGAGCTCTATTTTATCTAATGGCGCTTTTCCACTGCATAGTACGGTACGGTACGGCTCGCTTTAAACGGTACCTGGTCTGTTGAGGTTCCAAGCGTACCGTACCGGTACTAAAATGTGACGTAAAAACACTGCAGATCACTGATTGGTCAAACAGAATCGTCACTACCAGCGTCATTGGACACTAAACCCGCTAGATTTAAATAACCAGTAGACAACAGCCAACGCGGTAGCATCTGTTTTTTAAACTTTAAAAAGAAATGGTTGAATCGTGATCAGTGGACGAGGTGCAGACGTTCCTCTCGTTGGTTGCCGAGGAGCGGATCTAGCGAGAGCTGGATGGGGCAAAACGGAATGAAAAAGTGTTCCAAGAAGTAGCTCAGCTCTTAGCCGCACACGGCTATCACCGGACCTACAACAGTGTAGGGACAAAATAACGATCAGTCCCACCCACTTTGAAGGGGTACTAACTGCGGTGGAAAAGCAACCGAGCTAAAGCGAACCGAGCCGTGCCGTACCGAGTCGAGTCGTACCACGCAGTGGAAAAGCGAAGCGAGCCGAACTGTTCCGCGCCGAGTCGAACGGTACCGAACCGAACCGAGCCGTACCAGCAGTGGAAAAGCGAAGCGAGCCGAACTGTTCCGCGCCGAGTCGAACCGTACCGAACCGAACCGAGCCGTACCAGCAGTGGAAAAGCAACCGAGCTAAAGCGAACCGAGCCGTGCCGTACCGAGTCGAGTCGTACCACGCAGTGGAAAAGCGAAGCGAGCCGAACTGTTCCGCGCCGAGTCGAACCGTACCGAGCCGTACCAGCAGTGGAAAAGCGATATAAGCGCATGGTCTAAAGCATCGGTTCCCAACAGGGGGGTCGCGGCCCATAAGGGGGCCTCAGCGAGCTCTGTGGGGGGTCGCGTCATATTTTTAAAGGTTTGAGCAATGAGCATTAAAGGTGCATTGCGCAACTTTTCATGTTAAAAATACCTGTTTTTCTATCCTATACATGCTTAAAGGGTCACTTCACCCATTTGCATTAAGGTTTGTATTGTTAGAAACCCAGTCATATATTATAATGATGGTGGAATTTTGCTTGTTTTTTTTCTGAGATGGGAGAAAAAAGGATTTAAGTGTTTTACTTCCGTCCTATCGTGACGTAAATATCGTCATTTTGCGTCACGATAGGACGGAAGATAAATTTCATTGCATATTAAGAAAACTACAGCCTTTAGCTCATTATTATTCAAGGGCGTGGGACCCACTCACCCCACCGGCCTATTACAGATCAGTGGGTGGGACTAAACCTGAAGAAACTAAACTATTAATCCGCCATCTTGCTTGGAAGACAGCAAGCTAAGCTAACAAGCGCTCAAGGAGTTAGATTTACCATAATGCCTGAATTTACGACACACGATATGGAAGACGAGGATTTTGAAAATCTTTTGCTCGAAACTGATGTTCGTGGCTATTTATACGAGCCGCAATATAGTGAAGAGCAGCTGAGGCTGATGGAGGAACAGGAGGCGGACGAGGAGCCCGGGCTAGCTTGAGCTGGGCGGACTGCTGGTGCCTGTGCTCTCGCTGTGCGCTACGGACACAGATAGAGTCCGTCTGCTGTAGAGAATTTCAACGATAGCAATTTCTCTCTGATTAGAGGAGCACACGGACGTTTGTGTTGTGATGTGAACCATCCTCGTGTCGCACCGCATATGTTCTGACTGAACCAGGTATCATGCAATAATTCACCATATAGAAAGAAATAAAAACGAGGAGTAATTCGCTAATGAGTTTGCCAATGTAACGGGGTTCGTTGTTGTGGGAAGAAGGAGGCGGGAACCGGCAAACATTTAAACATTTTAATAGTAAAATAAACAAATACAAAACAAAAGTATAAGCCAGCAGCCCCGCACTGCTGGCCACACACAACAGAAACAAAACACACCATAAAATCAGGCCTGTTCCTCTCTCGATCTGCCCTGTCGCTCCTCGTTTTATGCGTCCGCTCCTCGGTGAGAGACGCGAGAGAGACCGGTGCGTCTCACAGGTGTCGTTCATTATCACTCACGCCACCGGCCTCGCGCAGTCATCTCAAGTGCCTCGTCCTGCTCGCCACAGCCAACTAACTATACATTTTGTGTAAAATGAATTTCTAACGTTAACGTTGCTAACGTTAGCCTTGTAGACGAAAGAGTGATTTCTCTGATGTTTGCGAGGTTCTGGATTAGTGGGAGTGGCTTGCGGAGCTGTGCAATGTGGTGCATTGTGGGAGTTGTTGTCTTACATACAAATGCGCCCAAAAGTTATTTTCTGTCTTTTCTCGGTCAAGAGGGCACCAAATTCAAAATTTCTTTTACATTTCGACTACATATATGACCCACTTTCAATAAAGATTAATGTTGAAATGGGTGAAGTGCTCCTTTAAAGAACTGCCTGATGGGCTGAATGAGCCCTTCTCTGCGCACTGAGATTGCCTCTATAATCCTGTACAGTAAAATATACAAGAGGGATTCGGGCTCGAATTTGAGACTGGGCGTGACGTCATGCGCGTTCACGCTCACCAGGCTGTGTCTCGCAGGTTTGTGTATTCGCCGGCGCCGCCATTCTCCGCATCAGCGAAGACAACTCGTGCGTCTAAGGTAGAAGATGGATTCAAAGAGACCGGCTTATAGTCCATTCCAAACCCCAACGCAAACTCCACGTAAAGTAAAGAAAAGAAAAATTTGGTCTAGTGCCACCAAAAGGTCCAAATTGGAGTCAGACAGGCGTCGGAGTAAGACGAGAGTCAACCTCGGGAAGGCATTCAACAAATGGAGAGATCTCCGGTCTGAGTTGGCTTTTTTCTTGATAAAACGGTAAGATATAGGCCAGTCTCTAATGCTTGATACGGCCAATCTATGTATGACAACAAATGACGATGCGTAAAATGTGTAATGCGTAAGCTAGATACATGTACAATCAGAATTGGTTTTACTACCATTGTTAGTGAACAGTTTCATAAACTAGGAATTGTGTATATCCAATAAAACATATCCAATAAAAATGTGCGTGTGGTCCATGAGCGTGCACAACTCTGGTTGCAGTTTCGCTTGTCGCCAGAGGGGGCGTAGTTCTGCAAAAACTCAGAGACTTGCGTTTTGCACCTTTGAATAAAAGTCCTTAACTTTTTTCTGTTCAAAATTTACAAAATGTATATAATGAGCGAGTTCATCATGAATCCATTTTCCAATCCGTGTTTTGTCTTATCCTGAACCACTATAGTACACCAATAATAAGTGTTTACATTGGGACTATTTTACACTGGTTCGGATCGCTGCGCTGCGGAGTAGCCCAGTGCCTGCGTGACTCGTCATAGACGTACACAGAGAGAAGTAGTTCCGGCTACAATGTTTTTCCGAAAGACGCATTATTCTGTTAATAAATGCAAGTTTATTATCGCTCGCTATAGCGCCAAAAGCGTTAAAAAAAAGGCTCACATTGATAAAGCCTCACAAATAACATGCAAGTATTGAGGCCCCAGACAGCAGTCATTTAGTAATAGCCTATATTCTTTCTTTTTTTTACCTACACACCAGTGTGAATAGTTTTGTTTTTGCATTTCAAATAGGGCCAATATATAGGCTTCTCCTAGGCTTACGTTTTTTAAATTACAAAGGGCCTACTGATGTTTTTGTTATTGTATTTTCAATATTATAGGCTATTATTTGTGCATAAACATACCGTTTTTTGAAAAAACAAACATATTTTGTCATCCTTGCTGCAAGCTTACAATAGCGTTAATATCATTAAATGTGAAGGGGGGCCCTAAAATATTTTTTGGGGAAAAAGGGGGTCTCAGACAAAAAAAGGTTGGGAACCACTGGTCTAAAGCGTTTAACGATCACTTTTGCTAGTTTAATGACGGGACAAATGGCCGGCGCTCCCGGTGCATGGTCTAAAAGGGTTGTGCTCGTGGTTAAAGCATATACCGGTAATAAAGCATATTAAATATATTTAATAACATTTTAATTAATGGTCTATGAGTGTAACACATTTCAGTTCTGATTTGTTCCTCAATTCTGACAAAGGATTGTATTAAATCTTTATCACAAAAGTAAAAACTGAGCAACTAGAAGGGTCTTCTTACCCACATGACCTCATCACATAACCACACCCACCTCATCTGCATAGCCACACCCACTACTGTATATAACTCCACCCACTATATGTATAAAAATGTCTTTTGCCTTGTCTATTTCAATGCTTTTAAATTGCATATTGTAATATTGTACAGCACTTTGGCGCAACTCTGTTGTTTTTAAATGTGCTATAGAAATAAAATTTGACTTGACTTGACTATCTCAGCTCACAGGATTCATTAATACTGAATAATTTCAGTCTTCATTTGCATACAGACACAGAGAGAGTGTGATTGAATCCTGCTTTACTTTGAATCTCTCACAGTTCTCAATTTCTCTGAAATAATACAATAATTCATGTGAATGAAAGTCTGATATGGAAACACCAAACATGCTCTTCTGCAGCCCGTGCACATAACCACACACACTACTGCAAAAAACATCATCTGTTTATGTATTTATTCGTAACAATAACCTAGTTTCAATAATAACATGTTTTCGTGCAGGCTGTCTGTTTGTGCTGCAAATTAATTGAAAATTCATTCAAAAGTGTCCAATCCCGACAACAGATAGTCAGATGCTTTATCATTCGTGTATATCAAAGATTGTATTCAAGCCATCTGACTTTACTTAAACAAATGCATAGACTGGTTAATCAGGGAGACAAACAAGGTCTAAAAACGACAGACGCTTTAAAAATAGCTCTGAATCTGCGGGAAATGAGCAGCGGCTGCATGTTAATGTCATCATACTCTGATTGGATTACACAAATGAATCGCTTCGGGTGACATTCGACAGGGTATCTGCACACTTTTTAAAGTCAAATTTAAGGCTTTTTAAGACCTTTTTAAGACCTGAAGAAATCAAAATTAATACCTTACATTAGGTGTGCGCAATATTGAAAAAAAAATGTCTCAATATTTTCAAAGTTTTGTTGATGATAATTAGATGATATTTTACTGATTGTGTTTGTGTACTGGTACCATGGCTGGTTTAGGCCTGTTGTTGACAGCTGACTCACGAAGATATTCATATTTTTCATATTCTATGAAGTGGTCAGTTCACAGCAGTGAAAGGAATTAACATTTTTTTATTAAAGGGTAATATTTGCAACCTTAAATTGAGTTCCAGGGGCATTTTCACCCATATATGGACTTTTTTTTTTTTTTTACTTAGAGGTATGCATCACCTTTTATGTCAAATTCTAACATTCAAATTAAATTATATTAGAATAATAACACAATACCACTGTTACCAGTTATATTAAATCATTAAATCAAAATCCATCTTTGCAGTGCAGAGGAGACACAGAAGCAGCATCAGAACTGGCATTAATATATTTATACTCCATTTACAATTGCCTAAATAAAGCTATGATATATTCAATTCTTTCAATTCTTAATTCAATATTTAAATATGAACTGATTTCTAATTGTAACATTTTAATTACAGGGTACTTAATGTGAAACTAAACCCGCCAGTAGGCGGCAAGTCACTGTCTCAGGGAGTCATTCATTCAAACGATTTGTTCAAACGGCTGATTCATTCAGGAACTGCAAGTGATTGTTCATTGAATCGTTAAAATGATTCGTTCAAAACGCGGATTTCAATCAAGAAATCATCGCTGTCTTTTGCATTGAGACTCTGCTACGGTTTCATTTTGAAATTCTCGTCAGCGAAATAAAGGAAAAACAAACAATATTGACAATATTGTTTATAAAATGTAACAATGTTAATTTAACTGTTATATAAAATAAATATCATATTTGCTATTGTGCACGGGAAAACAGCCCTCTTGCTGATGTAATATTGTATGATAACAACATATGATATATAAAATACAAAAACTTTATACGTCTATAAGGGAACATACCTATAACTGCACTGACACATCACCCAGTGAAAGCAAGCATGAGAGACAAATGCGATGTCAGCTCGCAGTGCGCCCTCGTACATAGTTAACGTTAAAGTAAAACAATGATTACAATATCATAATAGACAATACACATCGCACACCACTACGCACATAAAGAATGAACTTACATTTGAACTGAAATTAACCAGCTTTCTTCTCCTCTCCTGGTGTTTCGCGTGCAGGAGACAGACGTAATGCTGGCGCGAATGTGACGCGAAATGTCAAGTGAACGAGCAAATCCACAAAGAACGAATAGTAAATAAAAAAGTACGCTAATTAGATAGTTTTAATTTGGAAAACATTTAGATATGTCTAACTCAAATTGCCATTGAAAATTTAAGACCTTTCATAAGTCAAAATAAGACTTTTTAAGGCCATACATTTTTAAAATCTAATTTAAGACTTTTTAAGACTTTTTAAGGACCCGCGGATACCCTGATTCGAACACAGGGACACAAATAGTGTGTGTTCTCATGAGTGGACGAACGTAAGTTCATGGGAAGGTGATTCCAGATGAAAGGCTGATTCATACACGCATAGGGTTAATACTTGACTTGGTCATAAACATAAATGTATGAAGTGACTTTTACATTGTGTGATATGAAGCAAAGATGCTCATCACGAGTTACTTAACGAAAACTCATTCGATAAATAAAGCATCTGTGTCAGAGAGAGAGAAAGAAAGAAAGAACAAACAAATGAATGAATGAAGGAAAAAAAGAAAGAAAGAACATGCATACGAAGTAAAGAAAGAAATGAAACTAAGAAAAGGAAGGAAAGAAAAGGAAGAAAAGAAAAAATAAATGAAGGAAGGAAGGAAGAACAAACAAATAAATGCATGAAGTAAGGAAAGAAAAAAGAAGGAAAGAAAGAAATGGAAGAAAGGAAGAAAAGGAAGGAAAGAAAAGGAAGAAAAGAAGGAAGAATGGAAGGAAAGAAAGAACGAAGGAATGAAGGAAGAACAAACAAATGAAGTAAGGAAAGAAAGAAAGAAATGAAGGAAAGAACAAGTGAATGAATGAAGTAAAGAAAGAAAGAATAAATTATGAAAGGAAGGAAGAACAAATGAATTAACTAATGAAAGTAAGAAAAGGAAGGAAGGAAAGAATGAACTAATGAAAGTAAGAAAGAAACAAAAAACAAACGAATGAAGGAAGATAGAAAGAATGAAAGAACGAAAGAATTAATTTTTTTAGACTACTTTATTTTTAGTCAGCCAATAGCAGTTTGATTTCCTCTCTGCCAGATATGATTATTAATAACCCTTCCTGCATGACTTCCCTGTTTACATCTGCTGTTCTGCATCGGTGAGCCGCTGATCTCCAGACTGAGACTGAACCGGCTTATGAACAGAGCCGTAGTGTCCAGGCAGTGTCTTGAGCTCCAGTGTGACCGGGCAGTTTATCTGCTCAGTGTTCAGTTATGCCGAGTTCAGACTGCACGATTTTAGCCCCGTTTTGGCTCGCCGACAGGTGTTGAGAAATCCCCGACAAATGCCCGAAATCACAGGCAAATCGGTGCTCGTTCACGCGAGTGACAATCACCCAGTGTGAATGAGCAAAGACGCGATCTGAGAGAATCGGAGAATCGAAGAGCCTTTGGGCTCAATCCTGCGTAAACACAGAGTGTCATTTCACTGCTATGCAGATGATACACAGCTGTATATACCACTTAAATCAAATGACTCCACTGCCATAGAAAGATTGTTGGCATGTTTAAATGAAGTTAAGGCTTGGATGTCTACAAATTTCCTGAGCCTTAATGAATCGAAAACAGAATTGATTACTTTTGGTCCCTCTGACCTCGATAACACAGTTGAAAGCAAGCTGGGATCTCTGAGCCAGTTTAGAAAACATCATGTAAAAAATCTGGGGGTGATTTGTGATAGTGCACTTAAGTTTGACAAGCAGATAAATGAAATCGTTAGAACGAGTTTTTTTAAATTGGGGATGATTTCAAAAATTAAGCCTTTTCTATCTCACAAAGATTTGGAAAAAATAATTCATGCATTTATCACCTCAAGATTAGACTATTGCAATTCGTTATACTATGGTGCCCACAATAAAGTTGTAGATAGATTACAGATGGTCCAAAATGCGGCTGCAAGATTGTTGACAAGCACTCGCAAATTCGACCATATTACTCCGGTGTTAAAAGCATTACATTGGTTGCCTGTCACTTTTAGGATTCATTTTAAAATTTTGCTATTTGTATTTAAATCTCTACATGGGTTAGCCCCCTCTTATATTGCTGATCTAATCCAGGAACAAAAGTCAACGAGATCGCTGCGATCACAATTTCAGAAACGTCTTGCTGTTCCTAGGTCAAAGATGAAGTCTAGAGGGGATCGCGCATTTGCGGTCGCAGCCCCTAAACTATGGAACAGTTTACCTTTATATATTAGGGACCTTCCTACACTCAGTCAGTTTAAAAGCCATCTGAAAACTTATTTGTGAAGGGTGCTAGTGTTATTTATTTCCTTATTTAAATATATGTTGTTGAATGTTTTTATGAAGTTTACTGTTTAGATATATAGATATACATATTTCTTTTATTTGTTTTCTTTCTGCCAACTGTTTTACTGCTTGTACAGCACTATGGTCAACTGTGTTGTTTTATTCAGTGCTTTATAAATAAATTTGAATTTGAATTTTGAATTTGAATCGCCGACGCCCGTGAGATATTTGGCATGCTAAATATCTGGACCTGTCGGCGATTCACAATCCTGCTGTGTGAATGTGTTCTGACTGAAAACTACATCGGCGATGACCGACAGCCAATGAGAGAGCAAGATACAGGGAGGAGGAGGAGTTATAGACCAGAATATCAGCATTTTAATAGATAGGCTTATATTTACAATTATATCAAACAGAAACAAAGCACAAACATTTGCATGACCAGCAGCAACAGCAGGACATTTGCAAAATTATTTATTTACCCCCAACTCTCTTTGCAAAACACAGTCCTTGCTCCCCTCGTCTTCCCAACCATTTCCTGCATAAACTGTTTATTATTTTTTTCATTTTCGCTTCAAATCAGTGCACAGACAATTTGTAGGCTATCATTTTTAATAACAAATTCAGTGTCGCGCGAGAACTCCGGTCTCACGCACGCGTGATCTTCCGTTATTTCCTATCACTTCTCGCGTTTGTTTGGTTGTGAAGCGTAGTTTGCGGACCAGGCAGAAGTTGTCGGCGATTCTTTCTTTTGTAAAGTCATGTGGTGTGAAACCTCCTGTCGCCGATCCATCGTGCAGTGTGAACACAGCAGCAACTGAACGTTACCCAGATAGTCATGCAGTGTGAAAACAACAGTGACCCGATTATTTTGAAAATCGTGCAGTCTGAACTCGGCATTAGGCTAATCTACGTTTCTATGTAACTGATTTAAAAAAGATATGAACAGTCTTAAAGAAAAAAAATTGATGTCTAATGCCGAGTTCAGACTGCACGATTTTCAAAATAATCGGGTCACTGTTGTTGGTCACTGGGTAACGTTCAGTTGCTGCTGTGTTCACACTGCACGATGGATCGGCGACAGGAGGTTTCACACCACATGACTTTACAAAAGAAAGAATCGCCGACAACTTCTGCCTGGTCTGCAAACTACGCTTCACAACCAAACAAACGCGAGAAGTGATAGGAAATAACGGAAGATCACGCGTGCGTGAGACCGGAGTTCTCGCGCGACACTGAATTTGTTATTAAAAATGATAGCCTACAAATTGTCTGTGCACTGATTTGTAGCGAAAATGAAAAACAAAAACAAAACAGTTTATGCAGGAAATGGTTGGGAAGACGAGGGGAGCAAGGACTGTGTTTTGCAAAGAGAGTTGGGGGTAAATAAATAATTTTGCAAATGTCCTGCTGTTGCTGCTGGTCATGCAAATGTTTGTGCTTTGTGTTTGTTTGATATAATTGTAAATATAAGCCTATCTATTAAAATGCTGATATTCTGGTCTATAACTCCTCCTCCTCCTCCCTGTATCTTGCTCTCTCATTGGCTGTCGGTCATCGCTGATGTAGTTTTCAGTCAGATCACATTCACACAGCAGGATTGTGAATCGCCGACAGGTCCAGATATTTAGCATGCCAAATATCTCACGGGCGTCGGCGACTCGTCGGCGATTCTCTCAGATCGCGTCTTTGCTCATTTACACTGCGTGATTGTCACTCGCGTGAACGAGCACCGATTTGCCTGTGATTTCGGGCATTTGTCGGCGATTTCTCAAAACCTGTCGGCGAGCCAAAACGGGGCTAAAATCGTGCAGTCTGAACTCGGCATAAGATATGACAGAGATATGACAGAGATATGACTGAGATATGACAGAGATATGACTGAGATATGACAGAGATATGACAGAGATATGACTGAGATATGACAGAGATATGACTGAGATATGACTGAGATATGACTGAGATATGACAGAGATATGACAGAGATATGACTGAGATATGACAGAGATATGACTGAGATATGACTGAGATATGACAGAGATATGACAGAGATATGACTGAGATATGACAGAGATATGACAGAGATATGACTGAGATATGACTGAGATATGACTGAGATATGACTGAGATATGACAGAGATATGACTGAGATATGACTGAGATATGACTGAGATATGACTGAGATATGACAGAGATATGACAGATATCTGACTGAGATATGACTGAGATATGACAGAGATATGACAGAGATATGACTGAGATATGACAGAGATATGACTGAGATATGACTGAGATATGACAGAGATATGACTGAGATATGACAGAGATATGACAGAGATATGACAGAGATATGACTGAGATATGACTGAGATATGACAGAGATATGACAGAGATATGACTGAGATATGACAGAGATATGACTGAGATATGACAGAGATATGACAGAGATATGACTGAGATATGACAGAGATATGACAGAGATATGACTGAGATATGACTGAGATATGACTGAGATATGACAGAGATATGACTGAGATATGACAGAGATATGACAGAGATATGACTGAGATATGACTGAGATATGACAGAGATATGACTGAGATATGACAGAGATATGACTGAGATATGACAGAGATATGACAGAGATATGACTGAGATATGACAGAGATATGACAGAGATATGACTGAGATATGACTGAGATATGACAGAGATATGACAGAGATATGACTGAGATATGACTGAGATATGACAGAGATATGACTGAGATATGACAGAGATATGACTGAGATATGACAGAGATATGACTGAGATATGACAGAGATATGACAGAGATATGACTGAGATATGACTGAGATATGACTGAGATATGACAGATATATGACTGAGATATGATCTGACTGACATTATTTGATATATATATATAAAATATATAAACTGAGATACACACCAACATGCTGGAGTAAATAATCATAAACATTATTTGATATATATATATATATATTATGTGTGTGTGTTTGTGTTATATATTTATATATAAAGTAACTGAGATGCACAATTTGGGAAACGCTCACACCCTAAAAACACCCCGCGACACACAGATAGCATCATGTTTCCTCTGCAAACCAATAACAGAAACAACTCAACTGCTGCAGCATGAACAGGAAGTGACATGCAATGTCATCCAAAGAGAACTACACACACACACCACACACACCACACACGGTTGTGTAAGACGCTATTCTGAGATCAGCAGCAGAAGTCTGAAAATCAATGAGACGAGTCCGTCAGCAACACACACCATTCAATCTCCCCGTTCTCACTTAACACACACACACACACACACACACACCACACACACCACACACGGTTGTGTAAGACGCTATTCTGAGATCAGCAGCAGAAGTCTGAAAATCAATGAGACGAGTCCGTCAGCAACACACACCATTCAATCTCCCCGTTCTCACTTAACACACACACACACACACACACACACACACACATCTGATCAACAGATCCAGCCAATGAAATGTTCAAAGCCTTAAGAAGTGCTTTCAGCTCAAACTAAAGCAATAATGTCATCATTTACTCAATCCAAACCTGTATGACTTCCTTTATTGTTGAAACACAAAAGGTTGATCCTCCGAAGAAAGAAAAGATTTGCAGTGAACTAACAGATCTCATCATACTTTAATCACACTACAACATCAAGACAATCGGCTTGTATTACACGTTTCTGAAATGTTATGTTTATGCATTTATCTTATTAAACATGCACTCATTTGCATACATTTCAAGCGCATAAATCTGAACTGATCGGATAAAGGCAAAACTCGGCTTTGATTTTGTAGTTGTTGATCTCTTTTTTGTCACTCCAGTCCATACCTCAACAGAAAATTAAATAAAAAGGTTTAAAATGTTCTATAAATCAGGTGAAGGATATATGAACAACCCTTCAGATTATAGATATGAATAAAACTAAAGTTTGGTGTGTGTGAAGCGGAAGTGGAGATCTCTGACTCGAACTCGCCGGCTTTAAAGATCGACAGACGCAGAGATCAAGTGCAATCAAATACAATCTTTCCACTAGTCTGAATAGAGAATCTTATGGAAGCAAAAATAGGCCTGTAGTGTGTTGCATTAAACTCAATGTTACAGCAAAGTTTATCACACATCAACACTAGCGGTGTAGCGATGTGCTCGTGTCACGGTCCGATACACTACGGCGGTCACTTTACGCTCGAAAACCGATTGCACAATCGATCCGACCAACCAACACAAGTGTCGAAAACGAAAATAGGGAATCGATTTTAACGGCCTTTTTTGTGTGTGTGTGTTTTAGGTGGACAGATCAATACAGCACACAGAACATGTCAGATGCTGGAAAATAACAATGTCTTTTCTGTTCACCAAATGCTTTTTAATATTCGCTATTACTTCAATGCAGGTGAACAAGCGCGCCGTTATTTGTTGTTAGTGACGTGTGTGTGTGTGTGTTTGGGTGTGTGTTCCAGTGAGCCAGAAATGCGCAGATTCTGCAATACGCTGTATTAATATATCATGAGGATCACGAGTTGCGTATTTGCGCTAAATCTGCGCAGATTTGTCTTACACGAACTTCCCCAGCAAAGTGAGTAAACATAGAAACGCCAGATTGGCTCGTGATTTGACAGCGTTAAGGGCAGTACACACAGGGACGAATATCGGCGCGCGTTATTCGTCAGCGTTTTTCAGTGCGTTTTTTGCGTTCACACCCAAGCGATTTTCGCTGACCATGAGCCGAGTGAACATGCCAATGCATTCCCTGACATTAGATGGCGCTTAATGTAAAACAGAAATAGTCCTATTTTGTAGTCGCTGTCGCGTTTGTCATATAATTCTTTATGTTCCGACACCGAGACCAGCAGCTCTACATTCATCTTGCCTCGCATCTTCCTCGTCTTATTTCTTCCCGGCAGTGTAGACCATAGATATCCATAATAAAGGCCATATTTGGCTAGCAGCGCGGACGAGATCTAGCCTTTATTATGGATATCTATCATGGTGTGTAGACGCTACTTGGCGCATCTTCTTCGCCGTTGCATGTGTGTTCGGCAAGACCGTTTTGTGTTTGAGCGCCCCCTAGTTGTGTTTTACTGTAACTTCAGAAGCTCCAGACACGTGAGCAAAAGCGCCAATCTCATTGGTCGGATAGTTTTTGACGCAGCGCGTCAAACCCAAAAAACGAACCCGATGCGTTTTTAAAAAAATGACGCTTTTACGCGTGGCGTTTTTCGCGTCGGTGTGCACACTCACATTGGCGCCCTTTGTTTAGTCACGAGGCGTTAAACGTCGGCGGAACAGGCCTCATTTTTGAAAAAGTTCATTTGTACGGCGGGTCGAGGGTGTTAATCTCAATCCCTGAATGTTGCGCTCCTGTTTGTCATTGTGCACGAAACTTCACGCCAATAAATCATCAGGGATATTGCTGACCTCTTTACGCTCGTCCTAATGCCTGTTAGGTGTCCGTAGACTTGTAGTCGAGACCGCCTAAACCGAGACCAAGACACTACCAAGACCAGATGGTATCGAGACCAAGACCAAGACAGACCAAGTCGAGACCAAGACCAAGTCGAGACTAAGACCGAGACCAAGTCGAGACCGGAGGGGAAAAAAACATTAGTGTTGAAGCTAAGCAATAACTTGTCAAATGTTGTTTTGCATTTGCCTGCCTATCTCTGCTGATTTCGAGGTCTCCAAATGAATCCATTCTGCAACTTTTAAATACATAATTATATTTTTTATATATTTAAAAAAAAACGAAATTATAGGATTAAGTGCAGGATCCGAAAGTTGGTCGTTTTTGTCGCTATGGTTACACACACACACACACCGTTGGCGGTGCGCTCAAAGTCATCTGTCAGTTGTGCAGTTATACCCAAAATCTCCTGAATGAAGGTAAAACCCATCATGTCACTGATATGTGTTTTACTAAATATTAATATATCAAAAACTGTACATGATAAGCTATTAGAGTAAAACATATTGCGTTAGGCTACTTCATGAGTTAATAAGAAAAAAGATTTTACAATTCCTGCAAATGCAGTGATGAAGTTCATGTTCTCATGATTTATTTTTATGAATAAAACTTTTTCAAAACATACCCCCCTCTGTTTTTTTCACAAATCGCACCCTGATGATATGTGTTTTTTAAATCAAGTGATCGAAGTGCTCGTTGCCGCTGCGATCAGTGGCGCGGATACAGTGTTTTCTCGCGTGGCTCGCGCGCACCGCACTGTCTTCACTCGGACGCGCGCTTCAATACGTTGCGGATATCGTCGTGGATATTGTAGTATTGTATTGCTCAATCCCCCGACCACTATGTCGGTCTGAGACAGCGAGACCAAGACAAGACCGAGAGGTCCGAGACCAAGACGAGACCGAGACCAAAGACCGTCAAGGCCGTGACAAGACCGAGACCACGTAAAAGTGGTCTCGAGACATACATTACTAGGTGTCCGTGGATTTGCCTGTATTTGGTGTTGAAAATGGAAACGTCTTTAGACATGGAAAATCGAGTTTACAATCGATTCAATGAACACTAATGTCTCAGAAATCAAACAGGATTTTTTCACAAAAGTGACAGCCTTCGTGACGCATCACGATACTGAACTCACAATACCATATTATTGCGATACTCATAGACATATGATAAAAGGTTAACACAAAATGAACTGTTGATTAAAAACCTAAATTTGGTGTTACATTAGTGTGTGTAAATGAATAGTCTTGGACTTGTGCTGGAAACCCAAAGCACAGGACAATAGAGACACCAGAATAACAATATTCATGATTCTGCAGCTGAAAATACAGAATTATTTAAGACAAATATGTTTGCACTGACTAGATAAATTTAAAATAACGTAGGCCAGTTTTTACTGGTAACATCAGACATTTGTCATTATCAGGACCCACAAATATTCCCCCATTGCATTATTATACACTATATTCAACATTATATATAGTAGTTTAATGTAGAATTGACACTAAAACTCTGAATTATTTCACACAGTCATTTTAATTTTGAGTGACTATACACAATACACATTGTTGCATTTGTGTATTGCGATATATCGTGACACCCCTAATCAAAACCCAGACCCAGAATCCATCAGTGAAACAGAACAGATCTGCCTCATATCAACATGACACACATTCAAATCAATGGCTCATTTGCCCATTGGGCAGGTCATGTGACCCTGTTTAGCCATACAGACGCCCTTCATTTCCCATCAGCCTCGCTGAGATCCCAGACAGACCCCAGAGACACAAACACACACCGACGGTTTGCATACACACATTAAAAAGGCCCAGATTATGGATGCAAACTCGTTCCAGAATCCAGAGCGATTCTGATAACACTTTTGCCGCCCACTCGAGAGCGTTTGATTCCCAGAGCGTCCCGAGATAATCAATCAAACTATCAATCGATCAATAACGGGGAAACACTGTGTGCTGGGGTTCAGCTCAGGTCCGCCGACGGCACATGTACGCTCAGATAAGACAGTGATAAGTGACATTTAAACCAGCCAATAAAAGCCACTTAGTATTCAAATCATCCCGGCTGTTGAATAGGAGCCGAGGCGTTCGCTCTGGGCAAAATACTGAAGCCATTATACGTGTCTGTCTTCTGCTTCTGCGCGTCTGGACTGTGAAAACACTCACACGCAGTTGAGATCACAATAAAACAGCTGAATGAGCTGCGATATGAATCATAACTGCACATTAAAGTCCACATGAAACAAGATATTCACTATAATGATGCATGAATGTAAGCATTTTCAGTAACACTTTGCAAGTTAATGTATTTACTAATTAAAAATATGCAATACATTTGTTACAGTATTTATTAATATTAGTTCATAAAAATCCAGGTGTTCATTGTTTGTTCATGTTAGTCCACTTGTTAACTAATACAAGCTTTGATTTTAATGACGTATTAGTAAATGTTGAAATTAATATTAACTAAGATTAATAAATGCTGAGGAAGTATTGTTTATCTTTAGTTCATGTTAACTAAGGTAGTTATGTTCGACTTGTTCTATGATTGAACATGTGACCATTGTTCAAAGATGTGGTATTTTTCATATACATTTTACTATGTTTTAGTAAAAAATATACTCTAGAAGACGGATGCATATAAATGCTAACATAAATAAGGTCACATTAAAGTTATGAATGTTAAAACATACGATGAAAATATAATTTCTGAATCTCTCAGAATGTGCAAAAATATAATTCTTGTGTTCATTTCGTTTTAAAAAAATCATGCTTTTGATTATTTTTACTACTATGAATTTCACGTGCACGATTATGCAGGAACATGAGCCACTAATATGGTCAAAGGAGTCGATTATGAATTCATGCTTTCTTTAGCTGTTATATTTTATGTAAAAAAAATAATAATAATCATATACATTTTAAAATGTTTTAGCAAAAAGTAAATGACTGTTTACTGCCATACTGGTGCATATAAATGATTAAATATCAGTCTTTCTTGTGTTCATTCAATAAAAAACATGTTTTTATTATTTTCACACGCACAATTAAACATGTACTACTACTAATAATATTATAATTTGACCAGGAATATATATATAAATATATATATAAAACTGAATTAAATCAACTGAGTTGCACACTAACATGCTGAAGTAAATAATACATATATATATTATTCTTATTAATATATAGAAATCAACTGAGATGCATATTAACATGCTGTAGAAAATAGTAATAATAATAATAATGTTGTTATATATATATATATAATATTTAGATATTATATAGATCATATTTAAATATATATATATATATTTAGAATATATATATATTCTAAATATTATTTTATATAATATACATATATATACCGGTATAGACATATATAAATAAAAATAAAAATCATAATATGAATATTAATTATAATCTCATAATGTAATATCATAATATAATAATTAGACCAGGAACATGCAGTAATAAAGTAAATGGGGTCCATTATAATTTAATGGTTAGATGTAGAATATATATTAATATTAATATTAAACAAAATCATTGATCGGACTGTACTGTATGAGAACTGGACGATGAGATAATTTTCTGCAGAACTGCTTTATAGATGAAATGAACTAATTTAATAATTGATGATCTTTAAAACGAACCGACTCGAGCTGAACAACAGCCCAAACGCATTATTCTCCTGTTATCTGTGTAAAGCTGCTTTAAAACGATGATCTGTATTGTATAAATAAAGCTGAACACTTTACCAGATGCTTTAATATTACCCACATCTGTCCTCTGGACGCCGCTTATATTTAATTTATGGTAACTAGAGTCGAGTTATTAAAAATGTCACACCGGTGCTGAATAAAGTTCATCAGCTCATGCATGTGAAATAACTTCAATGTTCTGACTTTAAAGAGTGTCAAAGATTTCCTCTGTGAAACACACACCAATCTGATTTGCCTCTGAATAGTTGACAAGAACACCGGTAATGATCTACTTAGTAAGGAAGGATTTCATCACATGACACACGCAAACATCTTCAGCTTGCATCATTGTGATTATTTGCTAAAAATTTTGATTTTTACTGCCATTATCATATGTGCTGTGATTATAAGAACACAGTAAGTGTTGCTGGACACTGTTTTAAACTACTTTCATCAAATGCAAAATACATTTCTATGCATGTAATGGATTTTTTCTATAAAAAAAAACGCAACGCAACGTTGTCAACATGAACTCAGCACCGCAAAAATATCATACCATCTTTACCGCTGTGTTTATGAATGTATCAAACACGTGCAGACTGTGATCACAGCGCAATAGATGCGATTAAAGTATTTCCACGCCTGTTTAATGTGATTAAAATCAGCATACGCCCACGTGTTTTACTACGGAATAAATATGGATGCTATATCGTTATCGGCCTGATAAGAAAATGTGGCCGATATATTAAAGCTGATAAATAATGTATTATTTCCCTCAGCTGAGACACTTCAGATGCGCACTGTTCAACATGATGGATTTGAGTTGCTTGAAATATGATTGGAATCCAGTAAAGTGCAACACAAGTCTGTCATATCAGCTACATATCATTATAATTGTGTGTTTGGGACGTGGCTTTTAATGAGGAGACTTCTGTTTTTGTAATCAGGCTCTCAAAAAATATACACAAATTTAGATTTTATCGGCTAATAGATCGGTTTTCAAATATATTATCGGTTATCGGTATCGGCCAACATTTTCATATCAGTGCATCCCTAGTTTACATGAGGTAAAGTTTAATCGCAATGTTGCCTAAATTGCATTATACAGGTGCATGTAAAACCATCATGTGATCAGACACTCTTAGGGCCCTATTTTAACGATCTGAAACGCAAGTATCCAGCACGAAGCTCAAGTAACTTTGTGGGCGGATCCCGGCGCTGTTGCTATTTTACCGGCGGGATAAATGACTCTTGCGCCCGACGCAAGTTTAAAAGGGGTTGGTCTGAAGTAGCTTCATTATTCATAGGTGTGGTTTGGGCGTAACGTGAAATAAACCAATCAGAGCGTCATCCAACATACCCTTTAAGAGCAGGTGCGCATGTTGCATCGCGGATTGCTATTATAACGGCGGATTTAGCAGGCGCGCGGCAGGAGCGGTTCACAGCCGAGGAGACCGACGCTCTTGTCAGGACCGTGAAAGACAGAGAAGTGACGGTGTATGGGGATGGAGAAACCCACCCAAATCAGCGTC
>JARWKJ010000022.1:1516843-1521843 GCA_029959095.1 Rhinichthys osculus | reverse complement strand
TCATTGACCCATTACTAAACACCATCATTGACCCATTACTAAAGACCATCATTGACCCATTACTAAAGACCATCATTGACCCATTACTAAACACCATCATTGACCCATTACTAAAGACCATCATTGACCCATTACTAGCCCATAAGACCATCATTGACCCATTACTAAACACCATCATTGACCCATTACTAAAGACAATCATTGACCCATTCCTAACCCATAAGACCATCATTAACCCATTACTAACCCATAAGACCATCATTAACCCATTACTAAACACCATCATTGACCCATTACTAAACACCATCATTGACCCATTACTAAACACTATCATTGACCCATTACTAAACACCATCATTGACCCATTACTAAAGACCATCATTGACCCATTACTAAACACCATCATTGACCCATTACTAAACACCATCATTGACCCATTACTAAAGACCATCATTGACCCATTACTAACCGATAAGACCATCATTAACCCATTACTAACCCATAAGACCATCATTAACCCATTACTAAACACCATCATTGACCCATTACTAAACACCATCATTGACCCATTACTAAACACCATCATTGACCCATTACTAAACACCATCATTGACCCATTACTAACCCATAAGACCATCATTAACCCATTACTAAACAACATCATTGACCCATTACTAAAGACCATCATTGACCCATTACTAACCCATAAGACCATCATTGACCCATTACTAAACACCATCATTGACCCATTACTAAAGACCATTATTGACCCATTACTAACCCATAAGACCATCATTAACCCATTACTGCACACCATCATTAACCCATTACTAAACACCATCATTAACCCATTACTAAACACCATCATTGACCCATTACTAAACACCATCATTGACCCATTACTAAACACCATCATTGACCCATTACTAAACACCATCATTGACCCATTACTAAAGACCATTATTGACCCATTACTAAACACCATCATTGACCCATTACTAACCACCATCATTGACCCATTACTAAAGACCATTATTGACCCATTACTAACCCATAAGACCATCATTAACCCATTACTGCACACCATCATTAACCCATTACTAAACACCATCATTGACCCATTACTAAACACCATCATTGACCCATTACTAAACACCATCATTGACCCATTACTAAACACCATCATTGACCCATTACTAAAGACCATTATTGACCCATTACTAACCCATAAGACCATCATTAACCCATTACTGCACACCATAATTAACCCATTACTAAACACCATCATTAACCCATTACTAAACACCATCATTGACCCATTACTAAACACCATCATTGACCCATTACTAAACACCATCATTGACCCATTACTAAACACCATCATTGACCCATTACTAAACACCATCATTGACCCATTACTAAACACCATCATTGACCCATTACTAAACACCATCATTGACCCATTACTAAAGACCATTATTGACCCATTACTAACCCATAAGACCATCATTAACCCATTACTGCACACCATAATTAACCCATTACTAAACACCATCATTGACCCATTACTAAACACCATCATTGACCCATTACTAAACACCATCATTGACCCATTACTAAACACCATCATTGACCCATTACTGAAGACCATTCCATAAAAAAATTGTCCATTTTGACTTTAGGCGTGATCAAACTGAATTTCAGAGATTTTAAGAGTTTTTAATAATGAGTGTTGTGATGATGTTTAGTCTCCTGAAGATGAATGTATGGTTTATGTTTGTCTGACGCAGCATTAGAGAAACAAATAGAACAGGAACATATTAAACTGAACACATAGGAACAGCGTTCACATCCTCCTGTGTTTAATATCTATAAAGTGTTTGCATAACTGTCTCAATCTAAGCTGTAAATGTGCCGTAGTGCTGAGTCTGCAGCAATAGAGGATTCTGGGTAAGTAAGTCTGGACCATGACCGATAGCACAGAGACACAGAGGGCATTATGGGATAGACCACACAGACCACACTGTTTGGGTATTAATGGCCTTATGCTCTTTACTGCAGGCAGACACACACACACACTCGCTCTCACAAGCACAAACAAACACACACACACACACTCACTCGCTCTCACAACAAGCACACACACACAGTCCACATGTTAAACACAGAATCATCAAATGTCACGAAACAAACCAACAGGAAGTTCATAATGTGAAGGAACTTCATAATGACAGAGTGACAGAACACACATCAGTGGAGAGAGAGAGAGAGAGAGAGAGAGAGAGAGAGAGAGAGAGAGAGAGAGAGAGAGAGAGAGAGAAATCATGACTGATAACAGCGCTGAAAGTGTGTGAACGACATCATACTTCAGTCACTCATCAAACTCTGAACAACACAACAGTTCCTCATTTCCCAGTGTAGCTCAAAACACCTAAAGTTTCAGTGTTTTACCATGTGCAAAAAATCATAACACATATGACCTCTTTAACCGATCAACATGTCTTTGTTTCTGCAAACCATTACAAAAAAAAGAGAACAAGGACCGGAAGCGGCCAGAGGAAGTCGCCTTCACCTCGCAAGTTCGCAACACAACTGCGCTGTCTGTGAGAGTGTCATAACCTGAGGTACGAGACGAGAACAACAGGGTGTGTACAGTGTGTGTGTTCATCAGATTCACACGAACACCTCTCAACCTAGTTATAATCACAACTGAACAACAAACAAGGAAAGAGGAAGCCGAAGCGTGTAATTACAAATAAAGTTAAAATCTGCATTATATCAAACGACTGGTCGATGGAAACCAGAGGGGTAATTAACATTAACTAAACTACACGGTGTGATTACTAGGATTTACCTGTGCAAAACTTACCACATGCTGTGTATCGTTGCTAGGGTGGTGGTTGCTAGTTGTTTTATTCGTGTCTGGAGTTAAAAGGGTGTGTGTGACTCAGTTCCTCGTTCGATGTGCATCTGTGGATTTTTTTTACAGCTGTTTATGGCGAAAATTATGCATCAGATCTAAGCAGCAAGATCACTGGACACACACACACACACACACACACACATATGGGCAGCATCCAAAATAAAAGTTTGTGTTTACATATATGTATGCGTGCATAGGCCTACTGTGTATTATTATTTTGTATGTAAATACACACATATGCATGTATATATATATATAAGAAAATGTGTTATTTATATAAAATATTTATATTTATATATAAATTATGAATAAATACAGTATATACATGTAGCCTAAATATTTGTTAAATATATACATGCATATGTGTATTTATACATACAAAATAATAATACACAGTATGCAAACACAAAAACTTAATCGTTGCCTAGCACTAATGTATATATATATATATATATATATATAGTAATACACAGCTTTTAGCTGTATAATCACAGTGATGTGATCACTTGTGCATGTGATTCTCATTACACTCGACTGAAGGGCGACTGTGTGCAGTAAGTGACATTCTGCCTTCAGCTAATGGAGCTATTAAAAGTGTTAGCAGTCGAGCTGTGTGACGATCAAAGGCTATAAAACAGGACAGAGAGAGAGAGAAAGAGAGAGAGGGAGAGAGAGAGAGAGAGAGAGAGAGGGAGAGACGCCCACATTATGCTACAACTGAAGAGGCCTGATGGTCTAGCAGAGAAGAGTAATCTGTCAAATCACACACAGACGATGATTGTCACATGACAATCTGGTTGAACTGACTGGTTTCAGTTCAGCTTTCAAAACAATCATAAATAATAACATTACATTACTGTAAGGAGAACGCCGCACTGAGGAACGATATCGGACGATGAACGATAAAAACACTGCCAGCCAATCAGAATCCATCCTGCTTTAAAGAGCTCGAGCATTTAAAGCGACAGACCACAAAACTGCAGCACTTATTATAAACAGAATGATATCGTGCGCTGGTGTGGATGATAATATAGTTATGGTTATAATTATTTTTCATGGCGTGAACCGACCTTTAAACTGCATGTTATGTGACATTTTACTTGACACCCTTGCCTCATTTTAGTATGCGCGGTTCTATGAATATGCAAATGAGCCCCACCTCCACTCACTCACTCAGCTCAGAGATCCACTGGTTGACGACAAGGGGGTAATCCATCGACCGGAAGTTGAAGCCGGCCGGGTGCCGCCATCTTGTAGCAGAACTTCACTTGCGTTAGCATTTCCATTGACTCCCATTCATTTTGGCGTCACTTTGACAGCGAATAACTTTACATCGGAGGCGTTTAAAGACTCCATTTGTCCATTATTTATTTCTAAAGAAACACGACAATGTATAAAGGGCTCCATTACCTTCTATGTTACATTATGGCCCCGTAGAAACAGTTTTAGTAAAAATAGGCTAACGATTGCGTCATAACCACTCGACTCTCTGTCGCGCTGTACAGAAATGACCGTACAGACAGGAGGAGAAGCTCGCAGGCGATCGGGGGGACGTCCCGTCAAGGGAGAAGCCCATAGATAATGAGTCCATAAAAGCAACGGGATACTTACTCCTGCTCACTCACGCCAAAGCACTCTTTGCTCAAGTTCCCCGTCTCTGCAAGATTAACGTTGGCAATTTTCACGCACAGCTACTAGAAGAGTAACGTCTGTCAGACAGGTTGCTCACGTCATCAAGCTTAGTTTGAGTCGGTTTGAGTCTGCGCGTCAGGAACGGAAGTGCTCAAAAATCGCTAAAAATGGGCTTCAACTGTCTCAACTGAGTTCCAATGAGATGCTCTGTCCACTTCTTATACTGTCTATGGTTGACTATCACACGTTGATCTGATTGGTTACAAGGTAGTTTGTGACATAGATATCCATAATAAAGGCTTCTGGATATCTATGGTTTGTGACGTCAGAAACACCAGCGATTTCAAACCGTGTTTTTGAGACTGTCTTTGGTTCAATTTACACATGGTGTGTCTTAAAGCATATTAAAAACACCACATAGACACATAAACAACATTAAACGCTG
>JARWKJ010000022.1:1504343-1511843 GCA_029959095.1 Rhinichthys osculus | reverse complement strand
TAAATAAAATTTAAACTAAAATTAAAAAACGAAAGAAAAAAAGAATAAAATTTTTATTTTAGTTTAAATTTTCTCATTCAGTATTTCAATGATATTACACACTGATCAACATAAAAAAATGCAAAATAAGTTTTAGAATATAAAAATATTCTTATTAATTGAATTTCTCATTTTCATTGTTTATCTTGATATAATGAAAAAACTAAAATTAACCTAAAATACATTAATATTTTTTTTTATAGTATATCAATGATAGAACACACTGATCAACATTAAAAATGTTGCAAAATATGTTTTAGAATATAAAAATATTTTTGTTAATTACTTTGCAGTTACATTGGTGAAAAACTGTGAAAACATTATTTATTTATATTTTTTTCAATTAATTTACTCCAAGATTATTAACTAAATAAATATTTTACTTTTTGCAATACCATTTCTTCAAACCAACTGGTTAAAATGATGATTCCTGATTTAAAAAAAAATGTTTAAAAATCTAATTTACGTGCAAAAAAAAAAAAAACGATTACAGCAATATATCTAGACACTCGTGGAGTGTTATATCGCCCAGCCCTAGAACTCAGTTCTCTAAAAAAGCATCCAACAGTTCTTTAAAAAAATGTCTACAGCTTTAAACATTACGACTGATTTGAGTTCAGGCAATGGTAATGATATACAGAGAGACACATTAATTGGTACTTGAAATAAACCTTGCAACTTTGCAGGTCGACCCTCTTTGGAACCGAGGTCTAGCAGATCTAGACGATCTAGAAGTATCTATCATCAGCCGACCTCTGCATCTAGTCGTTCTCTTGGATTTCTAACGATGACATTGCATCGACAGCCAAATCGCTTGATTGAGACTTGATAGAAGTGTGCAAGGCGCTTTTTCTAGACGGGATCGTGGTCTGCCGAGGTCTCGATGCTCTCTTTATCGAAAGCGTGGGCACAAATCACTAGCCAAATTTACTCGGATTGGCGCTCTCATCAGGTTTGGGTTGGGGGGAGGGGCTATGAATAGTTAAGTAGCAGTGGGAGGAGCCTCAGCGAAGGGGGCGTGGCTGCCCGTGCCCCGTCATAGCAGGCGATCGAAAGTGTGGGATTTGCTAGATGCCTCATGAAATCGTAAAGGATCGTGACTCTCTGAATCAAACGATGAAACCTGAAAGGTTTTGACCAGGTCAGTCGTTAAATATTAAATCCCAAAGAACATTGGAGAAAACATCAGATCAGAAAACAATAAAACATCCCCCCTCCAAACCCACAAAATCAACACAAACAACTACACAGGAAATCAAGCAGACAGAGAGAGAAGAGAACAATAAAACAGCAATGACAGTGTTATAGATCGACAGGTTGTGTGTGTTCAGATCCCGCTGGCTGTACCTGCTCCGGCGCCGGCGGCTGTAGCGGTGGCAGTCGTACGCGTAGTGGCCCTTCTCGCCGCACTCGTAGCAGCGGTCGCTCGGGTCGAAGGGCCGGCGGGTCGGCGGACGGTCGTATCGGGAACGCCGTGGCATTCCGGTGGACAATTCCACACGCGTTCGAGAGCCGCAGATCACACTGAAACAAATCACTCAATCAATCAACTCACGTTTACTTTCACAATACACATCGTTTCAAAGCAGCTTTACAGAAAATGCACATTACAATTATTAGTTATAAGAGGTGACTGTCTAAGTTATGTACAGGTGAAACTCCAAAATTTTGAATATCGTGCAAAAACTAATAAATACATGCAAAGTGAGATATTTCAAGCCTTTATTTGTTATAATTGTGATGATTATGGCTTACAGCTTATGAAAACCTTTCTAATTTTGAATGTGGGGATTTCATAAGCTGTAAGCCATAATCATCAAAATTATAACAAATAAAGGCTTGAAATATCTCACTTTGCATGTAATGAGTCTATATAATATATTAGTTTCACCTTTTAAGTTGAATTACTGAAATAAATGAACTTTTGCACCATATTCTCATTTTTCCAGTTTCACCTGTATTTCAGAAATGTACATGTACAAAATCACAGAGAGCGAAAAAAGTATTAATTTAAATAAAGTAATAATTTATTGCAGAATCAATGAGTTTATTGAAGTGTTATTGAATACTTGCTTGTTAACAAATGATTATGACATTTAGAAAAATGGAGCATCAAAACAACAATCAGCAATCAATCAAACTTTACTTATAAAGCACTTTAAAACAACCCAAGTGGACTAAAGTGATGTACAGAAAAATAAATAAAAGACATGAAATACATACTTTATACTAAACATAGAGGATGACTCGGATTACTAGAAAAAAGGGACGCATCTGCGGTGAAATAAAGTCTTTGTTACTTGAAATAAAATAAAGGTTAACTGAGACAAAATAGAAAAATTACAGATATCTGGGATTTCTCATGTTCCTTTAGTTGTACTAAAATAACTAAAACTTAGACCTGCACAATTAATAGTTAAAAGATGGCCATCTAACACACAGAATTATTATTTCTGTCTTAAAATCATTCAAATTATCACAGAAGTTCTGGATAAAGGTTTATAGTTCAGATATAAACACTGATGTCTACGCTAGAGATCAAAATAGAGCGAATCACTTTTTGAAGCTTGACGCTTCAGATAAAGATTGTATCAGTTTTATCGTTACACCAGTAGGTGGCGACAAGTGACTGTTATACATATATTTATCATTTAATCATTCACTCAAGAGATTTGTTCAAAAAAGTAGATTCATCCAGTAATGAAACAAGTGAAGTCTTTATGAGTGAGTCATTGAATCATTCATTCAAGAGATTCGTTCAGAAACGCTGATTCATCCAGTAATGAAACAAGTGAAGTCTTTATGAGTGAGTCTTTGAATCATTCATTCAAGAGATTCGTTCAAAAACGCTGATTCATCCAGTAATGAAACACTTGAGGTCTTTATGAGTGAGTCATTGAATCATTCACTCAAGAGATTCGTTCAAAAACGCTGATTCATCCAGTAATGAAACAAGTGAAGTCTTTAAGAGTGAGTCATTGAATCATTCACTCAAGAGATTCATTCAAAAACACTGATTCATCCACTAATGAAACAAGTGAAGTCTTTAAGAGTGAGTCATTGAATCATTCACTCAAGAGATTCATTCAAAAACACTGATTCATCCAGTAATGAAAAAAAAGAAGTCTTTAAGAGAGTCATTGAATCATTAATTTAAGAAATTTGTTCAAAAACACTGATTCATCCAGTAAAGAAACAAGTGAAGGCTGCTTCCGAAATCGCATACTTCCCTACTATATATTAGGCGAAAATCATGTGACAAAAGAAGTATGACTGAATTTACAGTCCTCATAAAAGAGTAGGCAAAAAGTACCGAATGACCTATTACTTCCGGTGAGATTCTGAAGTGTGCATACGATGGACACTTTACTATCCCATGAGGCCACGGGAGAGGATGTATGAATGGCAACTGACGCTGGTCACATGATAATGACAACATGGCGACAATAGTACGTCCGGATTACATTCATACTACACACACTCATGCTATATAGAACGCACCTTTTTAGCAGTCGTGAATTACTTATTCAAAATAAGTACCTACTCAAGAGAGTATGCGATTTGGGACGCAGCCGGCGCTCTACGAGTGAGTCATTGAATCGTGACTCCGCCCACTCACTTGCCATCGAGGCCACGCACAGCGTCCTCAGCATCTCTGGGATCCTCGAACTCCACGAAGGCGAATCCCGGAGGATTGCGAGCGATCCACACGGTCCTCAGCGGCCCGTAATAACCGAACGCCCGCTCCAGCTCACCCTTACCTGCCCCGGTGCCCAGGTTACCCACGTACACCTTCGTCTCTTAAAGAGAAAAGGACATTTAACACCTGTCATCTGTCAATGAAATAAAGAAATAACCACGCTTTTACCACGGTTTAACTCTGTGACACAAGAGGCTAATGTTCAATAAACAGAATTCAGTGGCTAAAAGGGGAAAGTATTGAATTCAAACCACAATTAACAACACAGACAGGATTTCAATAATATATTATATATAATAATAATATATTTTGTATAATATAAATGGTGAAATTAGAAACATTTTGACAGGAGACGAACTCAGACATTTCAAATAAGCACATATAGAGCAGTGTTATTTATAAACTTATTACTATTTTGAATTAGCTTTTATTTTTATATTTTCAGTTGAGTTTTAGTCATATTGTTAAGTGCTTTTGTCTTTTTATATTTCTATTTAGCTTTAATTTATTTATTTTAGTCTTAGTAATTTTAGTACTTTTGAAGTTTTTCATATTATATTTGATTTCGTTTCATCTTAATTTCAATTAAAGAATGAATTTTAATAGTTTTAGTCAACAAAATCAACTTTATAGACTACGTCACACTTACTGTTCCAATTGAACGGTTTTAGCATCTACATCTACAAACTTATATGATAATTTCAAATCTGAAATACAGAGCAAACTTTAATAAAAACAAAACAGAAATAAAACGACACATGAATGAACATCTTCACGTTAACCTATAACCCTACAAACCGACAATTATTCAAAGTATGAATCCAAATAACGTTGTGATTATTACTATAACTAGTTTTATTATTAATTACAATGATTACTATTATTATTAATCGGTGTTCGCGAGGGCGCCATTACAGTTAGCAGCTCGTGCTAAAACACAACACATCTTTTCAATAACCAGACATATTTAATACATGAGATGAAGCATTCTGCTTCCAGCCTTGTTTTATTCGTTAATTATTCGTGAATTATAGCACTCACCACCTGCGTGTCGCCCGTGTCGCGACATAACGCGATATAACGAAATCCTGACAGCAACAAACAACAGCCTGTCAAACGACTCCTCACCTGCGCATGCGCAAACTCACGCACCCCCCCCCCCCCCCCCCCCAGCAAAAAAACTACATTTCCTATGATTCTCATGAAGGAAATAACGGCCTGACTCAGCCAACCAATCACACGCTCGTTCACGACAGTGACGTCACACTTGTACAGCGTCCACTCACGCCAAACTCCAGTGGAGATGAAGTCGCTGATTAAGTTGATTAACGCTGATTAAGTGATTAGTGGTTCGCAAAGATGCTGCAGTGGAGGGACAGGAGTCCTCAGCAGTGGCAGGAGTTCGTCAATCAGGAGGTTTGTGTAACCGCTCACGATCAGCAGCGCTTCGAGGGACGCGTGTTCACGGTGGACCCCGTTTCTGCCAGGTAAACATCAGAAGATAAGAACTACAAAACAATTATGCAACTAAAGTACTTAAAACCTGTTTTTTTGTTTTTGTTTCCTGTTTACGCTAGTTAATAAAATCACAACTGTTCAATGTTAGCTCAGGCCCATTAAATAATTGTAATAATGCATTAGAACATGTGGATTCATGGGCTGGATCTGGGCCGACTGTCTGGGTTATAAATGCTATATACACATTTATAACTTGCTGTTATTTGTGACTGCATTTTAAAGTATTTAAATATTTATTTACAAATGTTGCTGTGACATGACCTACCGGTCTCAGTGGACCCTTTTCAAAGACTGTGATGACACATTTTAACGGTCTTCAGCAGTGTAAATGCTGCAAAAGTATTTTTTTTAATGTATAACACTATACTTTATAGTATATTAATGTCACGTGACCTCCCGGCGTCAGTGGACCAATGGCAATGACTCTCTCTGGTAGATCATATTTATCCATCTATCACCCAAAAGCCAGTATTAGTTCTCCTCCACTGTTCATAGGCTTGAGCCTCCGTGTTACAGCGAATGCTGGGAGATTTGATGCGTTTAATCTTAAACATAAAATAACCTGATCCTGTTTGATCACTGTTCTGACACTCGTCAGCATCACTTTTTCATATTGCATCAAAATCCTGTCTATTCATTGTATGCGTTTGAAATATAGAGTTGGGTTCTGTTTTAATGTACCTAAAATAATAAGAGTTTAATATACAGGTTTGTGGCTCTTAATTTCTTTTTATTAATTAACCACTTGTAAACTTATGTTCACTGTTCTTTTTTAAAATAAATATAGGATTTGTATTAAATCTATATTCATCGAGTCGAATCGGAAATCGAATTTAGAATCTGAATTGAATTGAGAGCTTGCGAATCGAATTGGAACATTGAATCGATACCCAGCGTGAATCATCTCATATTGTGTTGGTTTGTTCATTCTGGTGAGTTTCCCAGTTTTAGAATCGGTTAATGCAATTCATATTTTTTTCCCAAGTAGTACAAGCTTTTTATTAGTTTCAAATACATTTGTCATTATTCGAGTCGATTACTCGATTCATTTAGTCGAGTCGATTACTCGATTCATTTAGTCGATTCGATTTCGGACACCGTATTTGATTCAAATGAATCATTTGCTTTTTGAATCAAAGTGTGAATCGCCTCATATCGTGTTTTGTCGATCGCAGTCTGGTGCTGGTGAGTTTCCCAGAGACGAAGCGTCCATCGGTGCAAGTGGTTCTGGGTCACGCGGTGACAGACGTTCAGATCCTCGCGAGCGGAACGAAGGAATCGGAGAGTCGGATGAAGAGCTTGTTCCTGCCGGACAGAGCGCAGGTCCTCAGCGCCGACGAGCTGAAGTCTCGGAGGGAGAACCTGCGCGTGTGGCTGGAGAAGAACCGAGTCCCGGTGACCGAAGACGGGGATGTTCTTCGTGTGGCGAGTGTGTTGAGCATCAGCGCCCCCTACAGCACTGGAGACTGCAACTGCGCCAACGAGATCATTCTGGCCAGAGTTCAGAGTCTCGTCGAGAGCATCCCTGGAGAACACACTTCACTCGCACAAACCTGAGTCTTTATTCTGACAGAGATGAATCCACTTGTTCTCAAGGTCTGAGAGTGTTCATTAAGAGGAGATGTTAATGCTAATGTTAATGAGAGTCGAACAGCATTTCTGCTACATAATGTAAATATTTACGTTTTTGATTCTTCATGTAACTTTCAAAGTTCCTGTATGTTTGCTCATGTTATAATAAAAGTTTCCTGATAAATGCATGAATAAACTCTTATGCATCGCAGGCTAGTAGTGTTGGCACTAACAGTAAATAAATGTTGAAATCTAAAAATGTTGAATATGGATTATTGAATTTTTAATATTCACAGCTTAAAATCAATATGCTCAGAATGTAAAAATTTGGTTACTTACTGCATTCTGCCTATTACACACCATTCGTATTCTAAAACTATATTTATTAAGGCTCAGACTAAACATCACTTTATCAGTTTATCAGCAAAATGATTCGAGCTTTCACGTCTCAATATTCCTCATTATAATTCATACGCAGAATAAAGGGGCGGGGCCTGGTTGAGTTAGTCAGTAGTGTGTTAAACTGGTGGTTATGGAAAGGGGCGGGACATTTCTCAAACACACTCGAAGCGCTCGACCAATCACAACACACTGCTCCAGCCGACCAATCAGAGCACAGTGTGCTTTTCAGAAGGAGGGGCTTCATAGAGAAAGGAAGTGAACAGAGCGTT
>JARWKJ010000022.1:1476843-1496843 GCA_029959095.1 Rhinichthys osculus | reverse complement strand
GTTCAAAACAGATGATTAATTTAGAAAAAAGTAAGAAATGTTTTTTGAATGGCGGGGTCAGTGAATCATTTACAAGCAAATTCATTCAGTAAACACCGCGATGCTTTGTTTGAAACCATTTACGTTAGCGAAATATTTTCTTTACTTTTAGTATCTTTTTTTTTATTGAATTGTTGCCCTGACACCTGGAGGCTAACCAAACATATAACGCACTAAAAATGCGCGCGTGTGTCCTATAGACTGTGCTGGCAACCATTAACTGTTCGACGATCAAAATGTAAATCAGACACAATTTAAAACCGAATAAGAAATATAATAAAATTATCTTCTTTTTTTTAAAATCCTTTTCCTTTTAAATCCTCGCTTGTCTGGCTTATGCTACTCCGAGCAATGTCCGAACTTGGTATTTTGAGCACTTCTTGCGTTGTTTTTGTTTTTTGCCTTTTCACGATGACTCGCTTGCTTTAGGTCATATGGCTTTAGGTCCCAGTTGTAAGTCGCTTTGGATAGAAGCGTCTGCTAAATGACTAAATGTAAATAATACTATGATTAAAAGTTACAGATACCTGCTGAAGCTTTTGTATCTTGTTTTAGTGCTGGCTGGGGTGTTTCACTTCCTTTTTTTTGTTGCAGAATTTTAATACCGGTATTTCTATTTTACTAACTTACACATCAACAAACCGCCTGGCTCCAAAATATCTAATTTCATTGGCTGGATTGTACAGACGCTGAACTTCTCATCGATGGCCAGTTTACATGTCAGTCAGAAGCACTAGCCTGAGTGGGCGGTTCTTGTCGGTTATGAATGACAACGCGTATCTTTACGGACACTATAGATGTGAGAGTCGAGAGATATACATTTAATTAATTAAATTTTAATAAAAAATTATTTGAATGCGCATGAAAACTCAGTGATGGTGCGTACAATGCATGGTAATAAAAACATTCGGGGCTTTACTGAAAACATTCGGGGCTCCAGCCCCCTTAGCCCACCCCTAGCGCCGCCCCTGCAGATAATCAAGGAGGAGCAAGGATATTTGCTATTACTGTACTGAAATCGTTGTGAAATGCTGTTTACTGCATCAGCCGGTGTTCACCCGGCATGGAGAGGTGGGGTAACTGTTAAAGTAGTAATTACAAGAGCTTCTAGGTTATCAGATTAGCATTCAACTGCCCAGTTGTATAGCTAGGTTATTTGTGTTTGCGCACAAGATATCAGGAAGCAATTAATACACGCATGACAGCGATGCGCAAATTGAGTTACCCCTCCAACTTTTAGTGTTCTTAATAACCTATATCTTATCACATGCGATTTGGCTATTGATATTACAGAAGTCCTGTGGTAAAATTACATTATACTTACTCCATCTACCCTTGTAAGGTTAATCCGAATAGGGCTTTAGTCTCGACATTTTCCCCTCCCACATCCACATACAATAAAAAAGGTATAGGCTTAATGTTGTCCGAATTTAATTTTTTAGAAATTACTGATGCAAACACGTTGAAACGCTTCTTCTCAATTTTTATTACAGGTGGCTGCTTTCGGTGGATTCGGTGGCTGCGTTCTGTGTGTGAAAGTGTGTGTGTGTGAGAGATTGAGAGTGTGTGTCTGTCTGTTCGTGTTTGTTTGTGTGTCTGTTCGTGTGTATGTGCGTGTCACAAATCATAAATTGTTTCTTCAACTTATTAAAATATCTTACTTTACTGCAACTATCTGTTTCTGCTTCTTTATTATATTTACAGTGTGTGATTTATAAAATACATTATCCTTCATCACACATAATGTGTCTGGTCACTATATATCTTATATCAGAATATTATATTACTGTTAAGCCTACTATGGATATTAAAACACGCCGAACCATGTGTCCTGTATCATAGCTACATGAATGACCTTTGCAGCAAAAAAAAAAAAAAAACGCGTGAAAATCAGTTCAGTATTCAGTGAGATATGATTAATTTAATGCGCTGACAGCTCATTTCACCTGCCATTCAGATTACACTGAGCGGAGGATGACCGGTTTAAGATGGCGGCTCCAATTCTCGTCCGTGCCAATAGGCAGTAGCGGTCGATAGGGCGTCTACCTATATGATGTCTATGGGAGTAACTCATGGAGATGATGCTAATGGAAGAGTTAAAGGTGCAGTGTGTCGTTTCTGCAGCGCGAGGATGCGGACAGTGTGTGTGTTGTGTGTGTCAGATGATCGGTGTGTGTCAGATGATCGACATTCTGCAAGCACTTCAATTATGCAACATATTGTGGGTGAGAGAGAGTGTGTGTGTGTGTGTGTGGGTGTGTTTGTGAGTGTGTGTGAGTAAGTGTGTTTGAGTGTGTGAGTGAGTAAGTGTGTGTGTGTGTGTGAGAGAGAGGTTGAGAGTGAGTGAGTGTGTGTGTGTGTGTGTGTGTGTGTGTGTGTGTGTGTGTGTGTGTGAGTGAGTAAGTCTGTGTGTGTGAGAGTGAGTTGGTGTGTGAGAATGTGTGTGTGAGAGAGAGAGAGAGAGAGAGAGAGAGAGAGAGAGAGAGAGAGAGAGAGAGAGTGAGAGTGTGTGTGTGTGTGAGTGAGTAAGTGTGTGTGTGAGAGTGAGTTGGTGTGTGTGAGAATGTGTGTGTGAGTGAGAGAGAGAGTGAGAAAGAGAGTGAGTGAGTATGTGGGTGTGTGAGTGAGTTAGTCTGTGTGAGTGTGCGTGTGTGTGTGTGTGTGAGTGCGCGTGAGTGTGTGTGTGTGATTGCGCGTGAGTGTGTGTGTGTGAGAGAGAGAGAGTGTGTGTGTGTGATGGGTAGGTTTAGGAGTCCGGTTAGTGTGTGTATGTGTGTCGTACTGGAGTGGAAGGGGCTGGACGGAGCCTGTGTGTGTGCGTGAGTGTGTGTGTGAGTGTGTGTGTGTGAGTGTGTGTGTGTGTGTGTGTGGCGTACTGGAGTGGAAGGGGCTGGACGGAGCCTGTGTGTGTGCGTGAGTGTGTGTGTGAGTGTGTGTGTGTGTGTGAGTGTGTGTGTGTGTGTGTGTGTGTGTGTGTGTGGCGTACTGGAGTGGAAGGGGCTGGACGGAGCCTGTGTGTGTGCGTGAGTGTGTGTGTGAGTGTGAGTGTGTGTGTGTGTGTGTGTGTGTGTGTAGCGTACTGGAGTGGAAGGGGCTGGACGGAGCCAGTGGAGAGTCGAACACACTGCAGGCGTCGGTGGAGCTGCAGGTGGAGGCGGGTGGAGGCGTCAGGGGGGTTCTGGGAGAGTTGGGGGCGGACGCGGCGCTGTTCTCCATCTCGCTGTCCGGGATGCGGCTGTAGCTGATCTTCCGAGGCTCGTTCTGTAACGGCGTCGGGTGGCGCATCGTCCCGGGCCGAACGGTGGACGGGCGAACGCCAGGAGACTTCAGAGGACAGCTGTACTTCTTCGGCTGAGAGGGGAAAACAACATCAGTTATCGATCACGAAACCTCAGTTGGTTTCACAAAAATAGATGCACTTTTATGATGGATAGATGCACTTTTATGATGGATAGATGCACTTTTATGATGGACAGATGCACTTTTATGATGGACAGATGCACTTTTATGATGGATAGATGCACTTTTATGATGGACAGATGCACTTTTATGATGGACAGATGCACTTTTATGATGGATAGATGCACTTTTATGATGGACAGATGCACTTTTATGATGGACAGATACACTTTTATGATGGACAGATGCACTTTTATGATGGACAGATGCACTTTTATGATGGACAGATGCACTTTTATAATGGACAGATGCACTTTTATGATGGACAGATGCAGTTTTATGATGGACAGATGCAGTTTTATGATGGACAGATGCACTTTTATGATGGACAGATGCACTTTTATGATGGATAGATGCACTTTTATGATGGACAGATGCACTTTTATGATGGACAGATCCACTTTTATGATGGATAGATGCACTTTTATGATGGATAGATGCACTTTTATGAGGATAGATGCACTTTTATGAGGATAGATGCACTTTTAATTCATTTATTAGTATATATATATATACAGCAGCTTTGTCATTACAGTAGCAGAAATATCTATATAAATACAGTCTTTGGCCTGAGTCCACCTGATTTCCCATGAACACACTCCTCAGAACAGAACGTCACAGTTACACAAGTGAACTCAGGTTTAGTTTGTAAATCTGCACTATTCTGGTTCACATCCTTAAGCACTTTACGGTTTAATACGGAGCGCGGACGCTCAGATCAGGTGAACATGCGGTCACAGGTTCTCGTGTGTGTGTGTGTGTGTGTGTGTGTGTGTGTGTGTGTAACCGTTCTCAGGAGTCAGACTTACGAATCGAGGCAGAGTGCGAGCGTTACGAGGCTCGATCTCCAGAGATTTGTTGAACAGATAATCAGCGAACTCCTTCTCCGTCATGTCCTCCATCGGGTTCAGATTCTCAAAGAACTTCTGCAACATCAACAGAACAAAAAAAAAAAAAACCGTTTACTTCAGTTCTGCAGAATTCATTCAAAAGTTGGGAATAATTAAGATTTTTTGTATGTCTTCTGCTCACCAAGACTGCATTTATTTGATCAAAAATACAGTGAAAATTGTGAAATAGTTTTAAATTGTGAATATACAGTAAAGCGTAATTTATTCCTGTGATCAAAGCTGAATTCTCAGCATCATTACTCCAGTCTTCAGAGTCACATGATCCTTCAGAAATCACTCTAATATGAGGATCTGATGCTCAAGACACATTTATGATTATTATCAGTGTTGAAAACTGTGATGCATTTTATTTTTCAGGATTCTTTGATGAACAAAGTCCAAAAGAACAGCATTTATTTAAAAAAAAACAATGTTTTGTAACATTATAAATGTCTTGACTGTTACTTTTGAACAATTTAATGAATCCTTGCAGAATAAAAGTGTTAATTTCTTAATATACCCCAGACAATTTAAAGTTACATGTGTGTGTTATCTCCTTTTACATAGAGATGTTGGAAAGGGTAGTTTATACCTGTGATGTGTTTATGTGTCTGTCTCTGTTAAACCGAGAATGTTTTATTACAGTGCTTTTAAAATATTAAATCTTTATATTATGTATTATCTCAGTCAGGACAGTGCAATACTCCGATATGGAGGTAATCCTCTGTATTGTGTTTGTTTGCTGACTGTCCTTCGTTTACTGTACCTTCTCAAAATCTATATATTGTGTTTAGTTTTGTTAGTTCTTCTTTTATGTTGACTTTTTGAAATGTTGACTGAAGTGTTGTGTCTCTGACCCGTATTTCGCTCTCCACACGTAGGCAGTACGGCTGGTTCTGGTACTGCTGGATTTCTCCGGTGATTTCCGCCACTTTCCGTCGTTTGCTGAAGTTGATCAGCTCTTTGCCGTGTCTCTTCAGGAAGTCCGGATTTCCTTCCTCAGTTTTTAGGATATTGGTTAAATAGATCCCTAAAGCGAGCAGACCACACACACATGTGCATCAAACACACAGTCTCATCAGAAACAGTGTCATGTGTGAACGAGGGAACCGCACGTACCGAAGAAGGGGACGCAGGGAGGGTTGATGGACCTGAGTTTAGCCAGATATTTCTTATAGTGATCTTCACTGAGTTCATGAGCTTCCTCCAGAGTCTTCTTCTGTCTGCTTGGGATTTGCTGAAACACAATCACATGCAGGATGAGTTACATCATATTATGCCCAATTTAGACATTTGCAAAAGTCTTGATGTTGTTTTTAGTCTCTTCTAGAACTTGAATGTTGATTATTTTCCTCATTCTCCATTGTTGCGGCTCCTCTCTTCCCAGTCTGTCAGTAACGCTCTGTTTACTTCCTGTCTCTATGAAGCCCCTCCTTCTGAAAAGCACACTGTGCTCTGATTGGTCGGCTGGAGCAGTGTGTTGTGATTGGTCGAGCGCTTCGAGTGTGTTTGGGAAATGCCCCGCCCCTTTCCATAACCGCCAGTTTAACACACTACTAACTAACTCAACCAGGCCCCGCCCCTTTATTCTGCGTATTAATTATTATAATGAGGAATATTGTGACGTGTTCCCGGAATAAACTCAAGACTACAATGGAGGCGTTTCAGGAGTTCAACTTTTTTTTTTTTTTTTTTTTACTTTTTATTTAATACATTTTTAACGTATTTGTTTTTATAATTATATATTGTGTTTATCTATTTTGTTTCATCATTTATTATTTAATATTTTATTTACTTTTGATGCATTTTTATTTAATATTTTGTTTTAATAATTTATTATTTGTATGTTTTTATTTACTTTTGATGCATTTAGCATTTTATTTGAAAAAGGCCATAATGTGACCGCGTTCAGCACATGGAACGACAGTGTTTTCTTTTTTAAATATGACCCCTTTGTTAGCTTTCAAAAGCACAAATTAAGTTATTGTTGTTGTTTTTTGGCTTTGGACGTACAACAATCGCCAACTTGGATTCCAAGTGAGACATTTTATTCATTTCACACTCATTGAAACCCTCCCTGTATGCTTTAATTGAAGAGGTCATGATGAACCTTGAGGATTCTGGGTAAAGTGGGCGGGTCTTTCTCTCTCTGTGCTTCAGGAATGACCTCTTATGGCTGCACACTTTGGAAGCCGTTCTCATGCTCAAACATCACACACACAGTGTTGCGAGCGCGCTCACCTCGAAGGTGTGGTCGAGCCTGTAGACGGGCGAGGAGTTCATGGCGCTCACCACCTCCAGAACACCGTTGAAGTTGTTGAGCTCCTGAAACACTTGCAGGATCTCGATGATTCTCGAGATGACGGACACGCGCTCCTCAACGTTCTCTGTCTCTACGATACACCTGAGAGACGAGAGAAGCTGTTAGAAAACACACAAACTCACACACACACTCACACACACGCACAGCCACACACACACACACACACACACACACACACTCTCGCTCGCTCGCTCACACACTCAGCCACACACACACACACTCAGCCACTCACTCACAAACACACACTCTCGCTCGCTCACACACTCACTCACTCACACTGATGCTCTGTCGCTCACACACTAAGCCACACACACACACACACACACACACACACACACACACACACTCTCGCTCGCTCGCACACACACACACACACACACACACACACACACACACTCAGCCACTCACTCACACACACGCGCTTTCGCTCGCTCACTTACTCACACACACGCACTCACGCTTGCTCGCTCACACACTCAGCCACACACACACACACACACTCAGCCACTCACTCACAAACACACGCTCTCGCTCGCTCACACACTCACACTGATGCTCTGTCGCTCACACACTAAGCCACACACACACACACACACTCTCGCTCGCTCGCTCGCACACACACACACACACACACTCTCGCTCGCTCACTCACTCACACACACTCACACACACACAGCCACTCACTCACAAACACGCGCTCTCGCTCGCTCACACACTCAGCCACACACACACACACTCAGCCACTCACTCACAAACACACACTCTCGCTCGCTCACACACTCACTCACTCACACTGATGCTCTGTCGCTCACACACTAAGCCACACACACACAAACACACTCTCGCTCGCTCGCACACACACACACACACACACACACACACACACACACACACACTCAGCCACTCACTCACACACACGCGCTTTCGCTCGCTCACTTACTCACACACACGCACTCACGCTTGGTCGCTCACACACTCAGCCACACACACACACACACACACTCTCTGAGTTAAACTCGAGGGAGTGTGTCGTACTTCTCGAACCACAGCGTGAGGTTGGTGGTGTGGCGGATCATTCTCAGCAGGTTCGGAGAGTTGATCTCTTTGTCTTCTCTCGTCCAAACGCTTCCCACCAGTTCTGACGGCTGCACCGCCCTACAGGTGAAAGGTCAGAGGTCACACACATACATTAATGCGTTTGTGCAAAACCACCAAAAAAAGAGCAGCAGTTCCACCTCAAAATCACGATCTAGAGACTTTACACCTCAAAACATTTTTTTGTATATTAAAGTCCCCCTGTGGTGAGAATCCAGTGTTTAATGTTGTTTATGTGTCTATGTGGTGTTTTTAATACGCTTTAAGACACACCATGTGTAAGTTCATAAGTCGACAGCATTGCTGAGTATTTTCTGCTTAAAACTGCAGTGAACCAAAGACAGTCTCAAAAACACGGTTTGAAATCGCTGGTGTTTCTGACGTCACAAACGACCTTGTAACCAATCAGATCAACGTGTGATCGTCAACCAGTGGATCTCTGAGCTGAGAGAGTGAGTGGGGGCGGGGCTAATCTGCATATTCATAGAACCGCGCATACTAAACGAGGCAAGGGTGTCGAGTTACACCCTTTTCAAGGAAAAAACTTTGTCATTTGATGATCAAAGATGAGTTTTAAGGAATACAATTATAGATTACAGGGGGATTTTAAATATGCAAATTATGCATCATCTAATTAAACATGCACTAAATTGCATAAAATTCCAGCACAGAAATCTGAACATCGGATAAACCCAGATTCATTATTCTCTTTTGATTTTGTCGAGAAAGTTTTTTAATTTTGTATTTCTCTTTTCATCATAAATCAGAAAATACTGTCAACAGACAGAAATAAATATGTTTTAAAGATTTGAAAAGTCCTATAAATCAGGTGAATGATATATAAACAAACCCTGAGAACACAGATATGAATAAAACTGTAAAGTTTGGTGTGTATTTACTGTAATGAAGTCAGAATCTCCCAGAATGCCGAGCTGTTGTGTGTGTGTGTGTGGTTTGGTTCAGTGTTTTGGGAGACGGGTGCGCAGAACGGCCTCATGGGAAACGGAGCTGAGGTGGTGACCTTGGGTACGACACTCATTGCCTGTTCCCACAGAGGTGAAGGGAAGTGTGTGTGAGTGTGTGTGTGTGTGTCACAGCTGGACTCTATTGTGTTAAACTGCCCCATTTTCTGTGCAGAGAGTTGCCAACGGAGCAGAAAATAAAAATACAAACAGGAAATCCAGCCTTTTCCCTTATAAAAAAACAAAACAAAATTAAAATACTGAACGAGAACAGAACTAGCAGAAATGGTCGTTTAAGGCTTGGGTTTGACACACGTTTAACACACAGGAAGATAACGATAACAATATAGTTTTAAAAATTGTTCTAAATATAAAAGAATAGCAGAGTTCACATCACAACTGTTACGAGAACGCCATCGAGGGAATCACTTTCAGAGGGACGTTTCTTTCCATATGCGCGATTATTGTGTATTTAAAACACAATCTGGTCTGTGTGTGTGTGTGTGTGAGAGAGAGAGTGTATGTGTGATTGTGTCTGTGTGTGAATTTGTGTGTGTGAATTTGTGTGTGTGAGTGAGTGCGTGTCTGAGAGTGTATGTGTGAGTGTGTGTGAATGTGTGTGTATGTGTGAGAGTGTGTTTGTGTGTGTGTGTGGGTGTGTGTGTGAGAGAGTGTATGTGTGATTGTGCCTGTGTGTGAATTTGTGTGTGTGAATTTGTGTGTGTGAGTGAGTGCGTGTCTGAGAGTGTATGTGTGAGTGTGTGTGAGAGTGTGTTTGTGTGTGTGTGAGAGTGTGTTTGTGTGTGTGAATTTGTGTGTGTGAGTGAGTGCGTGTCTGAGAGTGTGAGTGTGAGTGAATGTGTGTGTATGTGTGTGTATGTGTGAGTGTGTGTGAGTGTGTGTGTGAGAGAGTGTATGTGTGATTGTGTCTGTGTGTGATTGTGTCTGTGTGTGAGTGTATGTGTGAGTGAGTGTGTGTGAGTCTGTGTCTGAGAGTGTATGTGTGAGTGTGTGTGAATGTGTGTGAATGTGTGAGTGTGTGTGAGAGTGTTTGTGTGTGTGTGCGAGCGAGCGTTTGTGTGTTTGAGCTAGCGTTTGTGTGTGTGTGTGAGCGAGCGTTTGTGTGTGTGTGTGTGTGTGTGTGTGTGAGCTAGCGTTTGTGTGTGTGTGTGAGTGATTGTGTGTGAGCTAGCGTTTGTGAGTGTGTGTGAGCGAGCGTTTGTGTGTGTGTGTGTGTGTGCGTGCGAGCGTTTGTATGTGTGTGAGCTAGCGTTTGTGAGTGTGTGTGTGTGTAAGCGAGCGTTTGAGTGTGTGTGTGTGTGTTTGTGTGTGTGTGTGAGAGAGCGAGCGTTTGTGAGTGTGTGAGTGTGTGTGTGTGTGTGTGAGCGGGCGTTTGTGAGTGTGTGTGTGTGTGCGAGCGTTTGTGAGTGTGTGTGTGTGTGCGAGCGTTTGTGAGTGTGTGTGTGTGTGTGTGTGAGCGAGCGTTTGTGAGTGTGTGTGAGCAAGCATTTGTGAGTGTGTGTGTGTGTGTGTGTGTGTGTGTGTGAGCGAGCGTTTGTGAGTGTGTGAGTGAATGAATGAAATCTGACCCGTTTCTGGAATGAATGAAATCTGACAGTGTGTGTGTGTGTGTGTGTGTGTGTGTGTGTGAGAGAGCGAGCGTTTGTGAGTGTGTGAGTGTGTGTGTGAGCGGGCGTTTGTGAGTGAGTGTGTGTGAGCGGGCGTTTGTGAGTGTGTGTGTGTGCGAGCGTTTGTGAGTGTGTGTGTGTGTGTGTGAGCGAGCGTTTGTGAGTGTGTGTGAGCAAGCATTTGTGAGTGTGTGTGTGTGTGTGTGTGTGTGTGTGAGCGAGCGTTTGTGAGTGTGTGTGTGTGTGAGTGAATGAATGAAATCTGACCCGTTTCATTAATGTATGACTGACAAACATGCACCACATTCACTTCATTAGTTTGTTAATATTAAAACTGTGTGGCTGGAAAATTTTATGCAATTCAAATGAAATATTTCTGAGTGTGTGTTTGCCATCATATGGGCAGTTCCATGATTTATTACGGTGCATTTCTATCATTCACCGTCTCCTGGCTGCTCACTTGTTAACAACATGATTCAGTCATATGATTGTAAGCGAGGGCTCACAGGTCAAAGGTCGCACCTATAGAAGTCTGACTCCAGCAGTGTGAGCTGCCGGGCGATCTCGATGGGGTGAAGGGTCATGAGGTCGAACTGGTCCGTCTGTCCCGCTTTACACAGGTGCCACTCGATGGCCGGCGGCGAGCTCTCGAACGTGATGTTGTGACTCGGGCCGTTCGCCTGCGCCTGCTTCTTCCTCTGGATGATCTTCGTGATCGACTCCACCCACTTCCTCATGGCTTTACCTGTGCACAGGTGAGAGGAGGCGGAGCTAAGCGGAGTCCACACTGACACGTTTTACTCCACTTATTTTAATATTTCTGTTTCGTTGTAAAGTCCCGCCCACAGTGAAATCTCATTGGCTCAGCATTCAATGTGGACAGAACAATCATGGGAATTAAATATGAATTATGGTCAGAACATATTCATACATTTTCTATGAAATTAATTTAATTTTTCACCAAATTCCATGTTTTCGGTTTTCATTTTTTTGGATTCCATTTTAATTGAATCTTAGAGATATCAAATCAATTGAAGTAATACAACTTGTATAAAAAATGTGATTTATTAACATTTTAACAATAATTGTTCCCTAAGAAATGTGTTTTATGTTTCTCATTCTGAGTATTATTTTTTTCTGGGTTCCGTTTTTATTACATTTTTAATAATCAACAAGGATATCAAATCAATTGAAGTAATAAAACTTGTATGATGGAGCTGAAGGCTCGTGTGTGTGATGATGGAGCTGAAGGCTCGTGTGTGTGTGATGATGGAGCTGAAGGCTCGTGTGTGTGTGATGATGGAGCTGAAGGCTCGTGTGTGTGTGATGGAGCTGAAGGCTCGTGTGTGTGATGATGGAGCTGAAGGCTCGTGTGTGTGATGATGGAGCTGAAGGCTCGTGTGTGTGATGATGGAGCTGAAGACTCGTGTGTGTGATGATGGAGCTGAAGGCTCGTGTGTGTGATGATGGAGCTGAAGACTCGTGTGTGTGATGATGGAGCTGAAGGCTCGTGTGTGTGATGATGGAGCTGAAGGCTCGTGTGTGTGATGATGGAGCTGAAGACTCGTGTGTGTGTGATGATGGAGCTGAAGGCTCGTGTGTGTGATGATGGAGCTGAAGACTCGTGTGTGTGATGATGGAGCTGAAGGCTCGTGTGTGTGTGATGGAGCTGAAGACTCGTGTGTGTGATGGAGCTGAAGGCTCGTGTGTGTGATGATGGAGCTGAAGGCTCGTGTGTGTGTGATGATGGAGCTGAAGACTCGTGTGTGTGTGATGATGGAGCTGAAGGCTCGTGTGTGTGATGATGGAGCTGAAGGCTCGTGTGTGTGTGATGGAGCTGAAGGCTCGTGTGTGTGTGATGATGGAGCTGAAGGCTCGTGTGTGTGATGATGGAGCTGAAGGCTCGTGTGTGTGTGATGACGGAGCTGAAGGCTCGTGTGTGTGATGACGGAGCTGAAGGCTCGTGTGTGTGTGATGGAGCTGAAGACTCGTGTGTGTGTGATGGAGCTGAAGACTCGTGTGTGTGTGATGGAGCTGAAGGCTCGTGTGTGTGTGTGATGGAGCTGAAGGCTCGTGTGTGTGTGATGGAGCTGAAGACTCGTGTGTGTGTGATGATGGAGCTGAAGGCTCGTGTGTGTGATGATGGAGCTGAAGGCTCGTGTGTGTGATGATGGAGCTGAAGGCTCGTGTGTGTGATGATGGAGCTGAAGGCTCGTGTGTGTGTGATGGAGCTGAAGACTCGTGTGTGTGATGATGGAGCTGAAGGCTCGTGTGTGTGTGATGGAGCTGAAGGCTCGTGTGTGTGTGTGATGGAGCTGAAGGCTCGTGTGTGTGATGATGGAGCTGAAGACTCGTGTGTGTGTGATGGAGCTGAAGACTCGTGTGTGTGATGATGGAGCTGAAGGCTCGTGTGTGTGTGATGATGGAGCTGAAGACTCGTGTGTGTGATGATGGAGCTGAAGGCTCGTGTGTGTGATGATGGAGCTGAAGGCTCGTGTGTGTGATGATGGAGCTGAAGGCTCGTGTGTGTGTGATGGAGCTGAAGGCTCGTGTGTGTGTGATGGAGCTGAAGGCTCGTGTGTGTGTGATGGAGCTGAAGGCTCGTGTGTGTGTGATGGAGCTGAAGGCTCGTGTGTGTGTGATGGAGCTGAAGGCTCGTGTGTGTGTGTGATGGAGCTGAAGGCTCGTGTGTGTGTGATGGAGCTGAAGGCTCGTGTGTGTGTGTGATGGAGCTGAAGGCTCGTGTGTGTGATGATGGAGCTGAAGGCTCGTGTGTGTGTGTGATGGAGCTGAAGGCTCGTGTGTGTGTGTGATGGAGCTGAAGGCTCGTGTGTGTGATGATGGAGCTGAAGGCTCGTGTGTGTGATGATGGAGCTGAAGGCTCGTGTGTGTGATGATGGAGCTGAAGGCTCGTGTGTGTGTGATGGAGCTGAAGGCTCGTGTGTGTGTGTGATGGAGCTGAAGGCTCGTGTGTGTGTGATGGAGCTGAAGGCTCGTGTGTGTGTGTGATGGAGCTGAAGGCTCGTGTGTGTGTGTGATGGAGCTGAAGGCTCGTGTGTGTGTGATGGAGCTGAAGGCTCGTGTGTGTGATGATGGAGCTGAAGGCTCGTGTGTGTGATGATGGAGCTGAAGACTCGTGTGTGTGTGATGGAGCTGAAGGCTCGTGTGTGTGTGATGGAGCTGAAGACTCGTGTGTGTGATGATGGAGCTGAAGGCTCGTGTGTGTGTGATGGAGCTGAAGGCTCGTGTGTGTGTGTGATGGAGCTGAAGGCTCGTGTGTGTGATGATGGAGCTGAAGACTCGTGTGTGTGTGATGGAGCTGAAGACTCGTGTGTGTGTGATGATGGAGCTGAAGGCTCGTGTGTGTGTGATGGAGCTGAAGGCTCGTGTGTGTGTGTGATGGAGCTGAAGGCTCGTGTGTGTGTGATGGAGCTGAAGGCTCGTGTGTGTGTGTGATGGAGCTGAAGGCTCGTGTGTGTGTGTGATGGAGCTGAAGGCTCGTGTGTGTGTGTGATGGAGCTGAAGGCTCGTGTGTGTGATGATGGAGCTGAAGGCTCGTGTGTGTGATGATGGAGCTGAAGACTCGTGTGTGTGTGATGGAGCTGAAGACTCGTGTGTGTGATGATGGAGCTGAAGGCTCGTGTGTGTGATGATGGAGCTGAAGGCTCGTGTGTGTGTGATGGAGCTGAAGGCTCGTGTGTGTGTGATGGAGCTGAAGACTCGTGTGTGTGATGATGGAGCTGAAGGCTCGTGTGTGTGTGATGGAGCTGAAGGCTCGTGTGTGTGATGATGGAGCTGAAGGCTCGTGTGTGTGTGTGTGTGATGGAGCTGAAGACTCGTGTGTGTGATGATGGAGCTGAAGGCTCGTGTGTGTGTGATGGAGCTGAAGACTCGTGTGTGTGATGATGGAGCTGAAGGCTCGTGTGTGTGTGATGGAGCTGAAGGCTCGTGTGTGTGTGTGATGGAGCTGAAGACTCGTGTGTGTGATGATGGAGCTGAAGGCTCGTGTGTGTGATGATGGAGCTGAAGGCTCGTGTGTGTGATGATGGAGCTGAAGGCTCGTGTGTGTGTGATGGAGCTGAAGGCTCGTGTGTGTGTGTGATGGAGCTGAAGACTCGTGTGTGTGTGATGATGGAGCTGAAGGCTCGTGTGTGTGATGATGGAGCTGAAGGCTCGTGTGTGTGTGATGGAGCTGAAGGCTCGTGTGTGTGTGTGATGGAGCTGAAGGCTCGTGTGTGTGATGATGGAGCTGAAGGCTCGTGTGTGTGTGATGGAGCTGAAGGCTCGTGTGTGTGTGTGATGGAGCTGAAGGCTCGTGTGTGTGATGATGGAGCTGAAGACTCGTGTGTGTGATGATGGAGCTGAAGGCTCGTGTGTGTGTGATGGAGCTGAAGACTCGTGTGTGTGTGATGATGGAGCTGAAGGCTCGTGTGTGTGTGTGATGGAGCTGAAGACTCGTGTGTGTGATGATGGAGCTGAAGGCTCGTGTGTGTGTGATGGAGCTGAAGACTCGTGTGTGTGTGTGATGGAGCTGAAGGCTCGTGTGTGTGATGATGGAGCTGAAGGCTCGTGTGTGTGTGATGGAGCTGAAGGCTCGTGTGTGTGTGATGGAGCTGAAGACTCGTGTGTGTGTGATGATGGAGCTGAAGGCTCGTGTGTGTGTGTGATGGAGCTGAAGGCTCGTGTGTGTGATGATGGAGCTGAAGACTCGTGTGTGTGATGATGGAGCTGAAGACTCGTGTGTGTGATGATGGAGCTGAAGGCTCGTGTGTGTGTGATGGAGCTGAAGGCTCGTGTGTGTGTGTGATGGAGCTGAAGGCTCGTGTGTGTGTGTGATGGAGCTGAAGACTCGTGTGTGTGATGATGGAGCTGAAGGCTCGTGTGTGTGATGATGGAGCTGAAGACTCGTGTGTGTGATGATGGAGCTGAAGGCTCGTGTGTGTGATGATGGAGCTGAAGGCTCGTGTGTGTGATGATGGAGCTGAAGGCTCGTGTGTGTGTGATGGAGCTGAAGGCTCGTGTGTGTGTGTGATGGAGCTGAAGGCTCGTGTGTGTGATGATGGAGCTGAAGGCTCGTGTGTGTGTGTGATGGAGCTGAAGACTCGTGTGTGTGATGATGGAGCTGAAGGCTCGTGTGTGTGATGATGGAGCTGAAGACTCGTGTGTGTGATGATGGAGCTGAAGGCTCGTGTGTGTGATGATGGAGCTGAAGGCTCGTGTGTGTGATGATGGAGCTGAAGGCTCGTGTGTGTGTGATGGAGCTGAAGGCTCGTGTGTGTGTGTGATGGAGCTGAAGACTCGTGTGTGTGATGATGGAGCTGAAGACTCGTGTGTGTGTGTGATGATGGAGCTGAAGACTCGTGTGTGTGTGTGATGATGGAGCTGAAGGCTCGTGTGTGTGATGATGGAGCTGAAGGCTCGTGTGTGTGATGATGGAGCTGAAGGCTCGTGTGTGTGTGATGGAGCTGAAGGCTCGTGTGTGTGTGTGATGGAGCTGAAGACTCGTGTGTGTGTGATGGAGCTGAAGGCTCGTGTGTGTGATGATGGAGCTGAAGGCTCGTGTGTGTGTGATGGAGCTGAAGGCTCGTGTGTGTGTGATGGAGCTGAAGGCTCGTGTGTGTGTGTGATGGAGCTGAAGACTCGTGTGTGTGATGATGGAGCTGAAGGCTCGTGTGTGTGTGATGGAGCTGAAGACTCGTGTGTGTGATGATGGAGCTGAAGGCTCGTGTGTGTGTGATGGAGCTGAAGGCTCGTGTGTGTGTGTGATGGAGCTGAAGACTCGTGTGTGTGATGATGGAGCTGAAGGCTCGTGTGTGTGATGATGGAGCTGAAGGCTCGTGTGTGTGTGATGGAGCTGAAGGCTCGTGTGTGTGTGATGGAGCTGAAGGCTCGTGTGTGTGTGATGGAGCTGAAGACTCGTGTGTGTGATGATGGAGCTGAAGGCTCGTGTGTGTGTGATGGAGCTGAAGGCTCGTGTGTGTGTGTGATGGAGCTGAAGACTCGTGTGTGTGATGATGGAGCTGAAGGCTCGTGTGTGTGATGATGGAGCTGAAGGCTCGTGTGTGTGTGATGATGGAGCTGAAGGCTCGTGTGTGTGTGATGGAGCTGAAGGCTCGTGTGTGTGATGATGGAGCTGAAGGTTTGTGTGTGTGTGATGGAGCTGAAGGCTCGTGTGTGTGATGATGGAGCTGAAGGCTCGTGTGTGTGTGATGGAGCTGAAGGCTCGTGTGTGTGTGTGATGGAGCTGAAGGCTCGTGTGTGTGTGATGGAGCTGAAGGCTCGTGTGTGTGTGTGATGGAGCTGAAGGCTCGGGTGTGTGTGATGGAGCTGAAGGCTCGTGTGTGTGTGATGGAGCTGAAGGCTCGTGTGTGTGATGATGGAGCTGAAGGCTCGTGTGTGTGTGTGATGGAGCTGAAGGCTCGTGTGTGTGTGATGGAGCTGAAGGCTCGTGTGTGTGATGATGGAGCTGAAGGCTCGTGTGTGTGTGATGGAGCTGAAGGCTCGTGTGTGTGATGATGGAGCTGAAGGCTCGTGTGTGTGTGTGATGGAGCTGAAGGCTCGTGTGTGTGTGATGGAGCTGAAGGCTCGTGTGTGTGTGTGATGGAGCTGAAGGCTCGTGTGTGTGTGATGGAGCTGAAGGCTCGTGTGTGTGTGTGATGGAGCTGAAGGCTCGTGTGTGTGTGTGATGGAGCTGAAGGCTCGTGTGTGTGATGATGGAGCTGAAGGCTCGTGTGTGTGATGATGGAGCTGAAGACTCGTGTGTGTGTGATGGAGCTGAAGGCTCGTGTGTGTGTGATGGAGCTGAAGACTCGTGTGTGTGATGATGGAGCTTAAGGCTCGTGTGTGTGTGATGGAGCTGAAGGCTCGTGTGTGTGTGATGGAGCTGAAGGCTCGTGTGTGTGATGATGGAGCTGAAGACTCGTGTGTGTGATGATGGAGCTGAAGGCTCGTGTGTGTGTGATGGAGCTGAAGGCTCGTGTGTGTGTGTGATGGAGCTGAAGGCTCGTGTGTGTGGTGATGGAGCTGAAGACTCGTGTGTGTGTGATGGAGCTGAAGGCTCGTGTGTGTGTGTGATGGAGCTGAAGGCTCGTGTGTGTGTGATGGAGCTGAAGGCTCGTGTGTGTGATGATGGAGCTGAAGGCTCGTGTGTGTGTGATGGAGCTGAAGGCTCGTGTGTGTGTGTGATGGAGCTGAAGGCTCGTGTGTGTGTGATGGAGCTGAAGGCTCGTGTGTGTGTGTGATGGAGCTGAAGGCTCGTGTGTGTGTGTGATGGAGCTGAAGGCTCGTGTGTGTGTGATGGAGCTGAAGGCTCGTGTGTGTGATGATGGAGCTGAAGGCTCGTGTGTGTGATGATGGAGCTGAAGGCTCGTGTGTGTGATGATGGAGCTGAAGGCTCGTGTGTGTGATGATGGAGCTGAAGGCTCGTGTGTGTGATGGAGCTGAAGGCTCGTGTGTGTGATGATGGAGCTGAAGGCTCGTGTGTGTGATGATGGAGCTGAAGGCTCGTGTGTGTGATGATGGAGCTGAAGGCTCGTGTGTGTGATGATGGAGCTGAAGGCTCGTGTGTGATGATGGAGCTGAAGGCTCGTGTGTGTGATGATGGAGCTGAAGGCTCGTGTGTGTGATGATGGAGCTGAAGGCTCGTGTGTGTGATGATGGAGCTGAAGGCTCGTGTGTGTGATGATGGAGCTGAAGGCTCGTGTGTGTGATGGAGCTGAAGGCTCGTGTGTGTGATGATGGAGCTGAAGGCTCGTGTGTGTGATGATGGAGCTGAAGGCTCGTGTGTGTGATGATGGAGCTGAAGGCTCGTGTGTGTGATGGAGCTGAAGGCTCGTGTGTGTGATGATGGAGCTGAAGGCTCGTGTGTGTGATGATGGAGCTGAAGGCTCGTGTGTGTGATGGAGCTGAAGGCTCGTGTGTGTGATGATGGAGCTGAAGGCTCGTGTGTGTGATGATGGAGCTGAAGGCTCGTGTGTGTGATGATGGAGCTGAAGGCTCGTGTGTGTGATGGAGCTGAAGGCTCGTGTGTGTGATGATGGAGCTGAAGGCTCGTGTGTGTGATGATGGAGCTGAAGGCTCGTGTGTGTGATGGAGCTGAAGGCTCGTGTGTGTGATGATGGAGCTGAAGGCTCGTGTGTGTGATGATGGAGCTGAAGGCTCGTGTGTGTGTGATGGAGCTGAAGGCTCGTGTGTGTGATGATGGAGCTGAAGGCTCGTGTGTGTGTGATGGAGCTGAAGGCTCGTGTGTGTGTGATGGAGCTGAAGGCTCGTGTGTGTGATGATGGAGCTGAAGGCTCGTGTGTGTGTGATGGAGCTGAAGGCTCGTGTGTGTGATGGAGCTGAAGGCTCGTGTGTGTGTGTGATGGAGCTGAAGGCTCGTGTGTGTGATGGAGCTGAAGGCTCGTGTGTGTGTGTGATGGAGCTGAAGGCTCGTGTGTGTGTGTGATGGAGCTGAAGGCTCGTGTGGTGTGATGATGGAGCTGAAGGCTCGTGTGTGTGTGTGATGGAGCTGAAGGCTCGTGTGTGTGATGATGGAGCTGAAGGCTCGTGTGTGTGTGTGATGGAGCTGAAGGCTCGTGTGTGTGTGTGATGGAGCTGAAGGCTCGTGTGTGTGTGATGATGGAGCTGAAGGCTCGTGTGTGTGTGATGATGGAGCTGAAGGCTCGTGTGTGTGTGTGATGGAGCTGAAGGCTCGTGTGTGTGTGATGGAGCTGAAGGCTCGTGTGTGTGATGATGGAGCTGAAGGCTCGTGTGTGTGTGATGATGGAGCTGAAGGCTCGTGTGTGTGATGATGGAGCTGAAGGCTCGTGTGTGTGTGATGGAGCTGAAGGCTCGTGTGTGTGTGATGGAGCTGAAGGCTCGTGTGTGTGTGATGATGGAGCTGAAGGCTCGTGTGTGTGTGATGATGGAGCTGAAGGCTCGTGTGTGTGATGATGGAGCTGAAGGCTCGTGTGTGTGTGATGGAGCTGAAGGCTCGTGTGTGTGTGATGAGGAGCTGAAGGCTCGTGTGTGTGATGATGGAGCTGAAGGCTCGTGTGTGTGTGAGTGGAGCTGAAGGCTCGTGTGTGTGTGATGGAGCTGAAGGCTCGTGTGTGTGTGATGGAGCTGAAGGCTCGTGTGTGTGTGATGGAGCTGAAGACTCGTGTGTGTGTGATGATGGAGCTGAAGGCTCGTGTGTGTGATGATGGAGCTGAAGGCTCGTGTGTGTGTGATGGAGCTGAAGGCTCGTGTGTGTGTGATGATGGAGCTGAAGGCTCGTGTGTGTGTGATGGAGCTGAAGGCTCGTGTGTGTGATGATGGAGCTGAAGGCTCGTGTGTGTGATGATGGAGCTGAAGACTCGTGTGTGTGATGATGGAGCTGAAGGCTCGTGTGTGTGTGATGATGGAGCTGAAGGCTCGTGTGTGTGTGATGGAGCTGAAGGCTCGTGTGTGTGATGATGGAGCTGAAGGCTCGTGTGTGTGATGATGGAGCTGAAGACTCGTGTGTGTGGATTGATGATGAGCTGAAGGCTCGTGTGTGTGATGATGGAGCTGAAGGCTCGTGTGTGTGTGATGGAGCTGAAGGCTCGTGTGTGTGTGATGGAGCTGAAGGCTCGTGTGTGTG
>JARWKJ010000022.1:1466432-1476743 GCA_029959095.1 Rhinichthys osculus | reverse complement strand
CTGAAGCTCGTGTGTGTGCTAGATGGAGCTGATGGCTCGTGTTGTGTGATGATGGAGCTGAAGGGGCTCTTGTGTGTCGATGATGGAGCGTGAAGGCGCAGTGGGTTGTGGATGAGCTGAAGGCTCGTGGTGTTGTGCATGGAGCTGAAGCTCGTGTTGCTCCGTGTGATGGAGCTGAAGGCACTCGTGTGTGTGATGATCGGAGCTGAAGGCTCGTGTGTGTGTGATGGAGCTGAAGGCTCTGTGTGTGTGTGATGGAGCTGAAGGCTCGTGTGGTGTGATGATGGAGCTGAAGGCTCGTGTGTGTGTGTGATGGAGCTGAAGGCTCAGTGTGTGAGTGTGATGATGGAGCTGAAGGCTCGTGTGGTGATGATGGAGCTGAAGGCTCGTGTGTGTGTGATGATGGAGCTGAAGGCTCGTAGTGTGTGATGATGGAGCTGAAGGCTCGTGTGTGTGTGATTGGAGCTGAAGGCTCGTGTGTGTGTGATGGAGCTGAGGCTCGGGTGTGTGTGGAGCTGAAGGCTCGGTGTGTGTGATGGAGCTGAAGACTCGTGTGTGTGTGATGGAGCTGAAGGCTCGTGTGTGTGATGATGGAGCTGAAGGCTCGTGTGTGTGATGGAGCTGAAGGCTCGTGTGTGTGATGATGGAGCTGAAGCTCGTGTGTGTGTGATGGAGCTGAAGGCTCGTGTGTGTGATGGAGCTGAGGCTCGTGTGTGGATGATGGAGCTGAAGACTCGTGTGTGTGATGATGAGCTGAAGGCTCGTGTGTGTGATGATGGAGCTGAAGGCTCGTGTGTGATGATGGAGCTGAAGGCTCGTGTGTGTGTGATGATGGAGCTGAAGGCTCGTGTGTGTGATGATCGGAGCTGAAGGCTCGTGTGTGTGATGATGGAGCTGAAGGCTCGTGTGTGTGATGATGGAGCTGAAGGCTCGTGTGTGTGTGATGGGGCTGAAGAGCTGCGTGTGTGGTGATGATGGAGCTGAAGGCTCGTGTGTGTGATGATGGAGCTGAAGGCTCGTGTGTGTGATGATGGAGCTGAAAGGCTCGTGTGTGTGATGATGGAGCTGAAGACTCGTGTGTGTGATGATGGAGCTGAAGGCTCGTGTGTGTGATGATGGAGCTGAAGGCTCGTGTGTGTGTGATGATGGAGCTGAAGGCTCGTGGTGTGTGTGATGGAGTGAGACTCGTGTGTGATGTGATGAGCTGAAGGCTCGTGTGTGTGATGATGGAGCTGAAGGCTCGTGTGTGTGATGATGGAGCTGAAGTCTCGTGTGTGTGTGATGATGGAGCTGAAGGCTCGTGTGTGTGATGATGGAGCTGAAGGCTCGTGTGTGTGATGATGGAGCTGAAGACTCGTGTGTGTGATGATGGAGCTGAAGACTCGTGTGTGTGATGATGGAGCTGAAGACTCGTGTGTGTGATGATGGAGCTGAAGGCTCGTGTGTGTGATGATGGAGCTGAAGAGCTCGTGTGTGTGATGATGGAGCTGAAGACTCGTGTGTGTGATGATGGAGCTGAAGGCTCGTGTGTGTGATGATGGAGCTGAAGACTCGTGTGTGTGTGATGATGGAGCTGAAGACTCGTGTGTGTGATGATGGAGCTGAAGACTCGTGTGTGTGATGATGGAGCTGAAGACTCGTGTGTGTGATGATGGAGCTGAAGGCTCGTGTGTGTGATGATGGAGCTGAAGACTCGTGTGTGTGATGATGGAGCTGAAGACTCGTGTGTGTGTGATGATGGAGCTGAAGAGCTCGTGTGTGTGATGATGGAGCTGAAGACTCGTGTGTGTGATGATGGAGCTGAAGACTCGTGTGTGTGATGATGGAGCTGAAGACTCGATGTGTGTGATGATGGAGCTGAAGACTCGTGTGTGTGTGATGATGGAGCTGAAGCTCGTGTGTGAGATGGAGCTGAAGACTCGTGTGTGTGTGATGATGGAGGCTGAAGGACTCGTGTGTGTGTGATGATGGAGCTGAAGACTCTGTGTGTGTGATGATGGAGCTGAAGCTCGTGTGTGTGTGATGATGGAGCTGAGACTCGTGTGTGTGATGATGGAGCTGAAGACTCGTGTGTGTGATGATGGAGCTGAAGACTCGTGTGTGTGTGATGATGGAGCTGAAGGCTCGGGTGTGTGTGATGATGGAGCTGAAGACTCGTGTGTGTGATGATGGAGCTGAAGACTCGTGTGTGTGAGTGATGGAGCTGAAGACTCGTGTGTGTGATGATTGGAGCTGAAGACTCGTGTGTGTGTGTGATGGAGCTGAAGGCTCGTGTGTGTGATGATGGAGCTGAAGCTCGTGTGTGTGTGATGATGGAGCTGAAGACTCGTGTGTGTGATGATGGAGCTGAAGGCTCGTGTGTGTGATGATGGAGCTGAAGACTCGTGTGTGTGATGATGGAGCTGAAGACTCGTGTGTGTGTGATGATGGAGCTGAAGGCTCGTGTGTGTGTGATGATGGAGCTGAAGGCTCGTGTGTGTGATGATGGAGCTGAAGACTCGTGTGTGTGATGATGGAGCTGAAGGCCTCGTGTGTGTGTGATGATGGAGCTGAAGACTCGTGTGTGGATGATGGAGCTGAAGGCTCGTGTGTGTGTGATGGAGCTGAAGGCTCGTGTGTGTGATGATGGAGCTGAAGCCTCGTGTGTGTGATGATGGAGCTGAAGGCTCGTGTGTGTGATGATGAGCTGAAGGCTCGTGTGTGTGTGATGATGGAGCTGAAGACTCGTGTGTGTGATGATGGAGCTGAAGACTCGTGTGTGTGATGATGGAGCTGAAGGCCGTCGTGTGTGTGTGTGATGATGGAGGCTGAAGACTCGTGTGTGTGTGATGATGGAGCTGAAGCCTCGTGTGTGTGTGATGATGGAGCTGAAGGCTCGTGTGTGTGATGATGGAGCTGAAGGCTCGTGTGTGTGTGATGGAGCTGAAGTGCTCGTGTGTGTGTGATGATGGAGCTGAAGGCTCGTGTGTGTGATGATGGAGCTGAAGGCTCGTGTGTGTGTGATGATGGAGCTGAAGGCTCGTGTGTGTGATGATGGAGCTGAAGGCTCGTGTGGTGTGATGGAGCTGAAGGCTCGTGTGTGTGATGGAGCTGAAGGCTCGTGTGTGTGTGATGATGGAGCTGAAGGCTCGTGTGTGTGATGATGGACTGAGCTCGTGTGTGTGATGATGGAGCTGAAGACTCGTGTGTGTGATGAGGAGCTGAAGACTCGTGTGTGTGTGATGATGGAGCTGAAGGCTCGTGTGTGTGATGATGGAGCTGAAGGCTTCGTGTGTGTGATGATGGAGCTGAAGGCTCGTGTGTGTGTGTGATGGAGCTGAAGGCTCGTGTGTGTGTGTGATGGAGCTGAAGGCTCGTGTGTGTGTGATGGAGCTGAAGGCTCGTGTGTGTGTGATGGAGCTGAAGCTTCGGTGTGTGTGATGATGGAGCTGAAGGCTCGTGTGTGTGATGATGGAGCTGAAGGCTCGTGTGTCGTGTGATGATGGAGCTGAAGGCTCGTGTGTGTGATGATGAGCTGAAGGCTCGGGTGTGTGATGGAGCTGAAGGCTCGTGTGTGTGATGATGGAGCTGAAGGCTCGTGGTGATGATGATGGAGCTGAAGGCTCGTGTGTGTGATGGAGCTGAAGGCTCGTGTGTGTGATGATGGAGCTGAAGGCCTCGTGTGTGTGTGATGATGGAGCTGAAGGCTCGTGTGTGTGATGATGGAGCTGAAGACTCGTGTGTGTGATGATGATGGAGCTGAAGGCTCGTGTGTGTGTGATGATGGAGCTGAAGGCTCGTGTGTGTGTGATGATGGAGCTGAAGGCTCGTGTGTGTGTGATGATGGAGCTGAAGGCTCGTGTGTGTGTGATGGAGCTGAAGGCTCGTGTGTGTGTGATGATGGAGCTGAAGGCTCGTGTGTGTGATGATGGAGCTGAAGGCTCGTGTGTGTGATGATGGAGCTGAAGGCTCGTGTGTGTGATGGAGCTGAAGGCTCGTGTGTGTGATGATGGAGCTGAAGGCTCGTGTGTGTGTGATGGAGCTGAAGGCTCGTGTGTGATGATGGAGCTGAAGGCTCGTGTGTGCTGATGATGAGGAGCTGAAGGCTCGTGTGTGTGTGAGTGATGGAGCTGAAGGCTCGTGTGTGTGTGATGATGGAGCTGAAGGCTCGTGTGTGTGTGATGATGGAGCTGAAGGCTCGTGTGTGTGATGATGGAGCTGAAGGCTCGTGTGTGTGATGATGGAGCTGAAGGCTCGTGTGTGTGTGTGATGGAGCTGAAGACTCGTGTGTGTGATGATGGAGCTGAAGACTCGTGTGTGTGTGATGATGGAGCTGAAGGCTCGTGTGTGTGTGATGATGGAGCTGAAGGCTCGTGTGTGTGATGATGGAGCTGAAGGCTCGTGTGTGTGTGATGATGGAGCTGAAGGCTCGTGTGTGTGATGATGGAGCTGAAGCTCGTGTGTGTGTGTGATGGAGCTGAAGACTCGTGTGTGATGATGGAGCTGAAGGCTCGTGTGTGTGTGTGATGGAGCTGAAGACTCGTGTGTGTGATGATGGAGCTGAAGACTCGTGTGTGTGTGATGATGGAGCTGAAGGCTCGTGTGTGTGATGATGGAGCTGAAGGCTCGTGTGTGTGATGTGATGGAGCTGAAGCTCGTGTGTGTGTGTGATGGAGCTGAAGGCTCGTGTGTGTGTTGATGGAGCTGAAGGCTCGTGTGTGTGTGGATGGAGCTGAAGGCTCGTGTGTGTGTGTGATGGAGCTGAAGGCTCGGTGTGTGTGATGATGGAGCTGAAGGCTCGTGTGTGTGATGATGGAGCTGAAGGCTCGTGTGTGTGATGGAGCTGAAGGCTCGTGTGTGTGATGATGGAGCTGAAGGCTCGTGTGTGTGATGATGGAGCTGAAGGCTCGTGTGTGTGATGATGGAGCTGAAGGCTCGTGTGTGTGTGATGGAGCTGAAGGCTCGTGTGTGATGATGGAGCTGAAGGCTCGTGTGTGTGTGATGATGGAGCTGAAGGCTCGTGTGTGTGATGATGGAGCTGAAGACTCGTGTGTGTGTGATGGAGCTGAAGGCTCGGTGTGTGTGATGATGGAGCTGAAGAGCTCGTGCTGTGTGTGTGATGGAGCTGAAGGCTCGTGTGTGTGATGATGGAGCTGAAGGCTCGTGTGTGTGATGATGGAGCTGAAGCTCGTGAGCTGTGTGATGGAGCTGTAGCTCGTGTGTGTGATGATGGAGCTGAAAGCTCGTGTGTGTGTGATGGAGCTGAAGGCTCGTGTGTGTGATGACTGAGCTGAGAGGCCTCGTGTGTGTGTGTGATGGAGCTGAAGCTCGTGTGTGTGTGTGATGGAGCTGAAGGCTCGTGTGTGTGTGATGGAGCTGAAGGCTCGTGTGTGTGTGATGATGGAGCTGAAGGCTCGTGTGTGTGTGATGATGGAGCTGAAGGCTCGTGTGTGTGTGATGGAGCTGAAGGCTCGTGTGTGATGATGGAGCTGAAGGCTCGTGTGTGTGTGATGATGGAGCTGAAGACTCGTGTGTGTGTGATGGAGCTGAAGGCTCGTGTATGTGTGATGATGGAGCTGAAGGCTCGTGTGTGTGTGTGATGGAGCTGAAGGCTCGTGTGTGTGATGATGGAGCTGAAGGCTCGTGTGTGTGTGATGGAGCTGAAGGCTCGTGTGTGATGATGGAGCTGAAGACTCGTGTGTGTGATGATGGAGCTGAAGGCTCGTGTGTGTGATGATGGAGCTGAAGACTCGTGTGTGTGTGATGGAGCTGAAGGCTCGTGTGTGTGTGATGATGGAGCTGAAGGCTCGTGTGTGTGTGTGATGGAGCTGAAGGCTCGTGTGTGTGATGATGGAGCTGAAGGCTCGTGTGTGTGATGATGGAGCTGAAGACTCGTGTGTGTGATGATGGAGCTGAAGGCTCGTGTGTGTGATGATGGAGCTGAATGTGTGTGATGATGGAGCTGAAGGCTCGTGTGTGTGTGATGATGAGCTGAAGGCTCGTGTTGTGTGATGATGGAGCTGAAGACTCGTGTGTGTGATGATGGAGCTGAAGGCTCGTGTGTGTGATGATGGAGCTGAAGGCTCGTGTGTGTGATGATGGAGCTGAAGGCTCGTGTGTGTGATTGATGGAGCTGAAGGCTCGTGTGTGTGATGATTGGAGCTGAAGGCTCGTGTGTGTGTGATGGAGCTGAAGGCTCGTGTGTGTGATGATGGAGCTGAAGGCTCGTGTGTGTGATGATGGAGCTGAAGGCTCGTGTGTGTGTGATGATGGAGCTGAAGGCTCGTGTGTGTGATGATGGAGCTGAAGGCTCGTGTGTGTGTGATGATGGAGCTGAAGGCTCGTGTGTGTGATGATGGAGCTGAAGGCTCGTGTGTGTGATGATGGAGCTGAAGGCTCGTGTGTGTGATGATGGAGCTGAAGGCTCGTGTGTGTGATGATGGAGCTGAAGGCTCGTGTGTGTGATGATGGAGCTGAAGGCTCGTGTGTGTGATGATGGAGCTGAAGGCTCGTGTGTGTGTGATGGAGCTGAAGGCTCGTGTGTGTGTGATGGAGCTGAAGGCTCGTGTGTGTGATGATGGAGCTGAAGGCTCGTGTGTGTGTGATGGAGCTGAAGGCTCGTGTGTGTGATGATGGAGCTGAAGGCTCGTGTGTGTGATGATGGAGCTGAAGGCTCGTGTGTGTGATGATGGAGCTGAAGGCTCGTGTGTGTGATGATGGAGCTGAAGGCTCGTGTGTGTGATGATGAGCTGAAGGCTCGGTGTGTGATGATGGAGCTGAAGGCTCGTGTGTGTGTGATGGAGCTGAAGGCTCGTGGTGTGTGATGATGGAGCTGAAGGCTCGTGTGTGTGTGATGGAGCTGAAGGCTCGTGTGTGTGATGATGGAGCTGAAGGCTCGTGTGTGTGATGATGGAGCTGAAGGCTCGTGTGTGTGATGATGGAGCTGAAGCTCGTGTGTGTGTGATGGAGCTGAAGGCTCGTGTGTGTGATGATGGAGCTGAAGACTCGTGTGTGTGATGATGGAGCTGAAGGCTCGTGTGTGTGATGATGGAGCTGAAGCTCGTGTGTGTGATGATGGAGCTGAAGGCTCGTGTGTGTGATGATGGAGCTGAAGACTCGTGTGTGTGATGATGGAGCTGAAGGCTCGTGTGTGTGATGATGGAGCTGAAGGCTCGTGTGTGTGATGATGGAGCTGAAGGCTCGTGTGTGTGTGATGATGGAGCTGAAGGCTCGTGTGTGTGATGATGGAGCTGAAGGCTCGTGTGTGTGATGATGGAGCTGAAGGCTCGTGTGTGTGATGATGGAGCTGAAGGCTCGTGTGTGTGATGATGATGGAGCTGAAGGCTCGTGTGTGTGATGATGGAGCTGAAGACTCGTGTGTGTGATGATGGAGCTGAAGGCTCGTGTGTGTGTGATGGAGCTGAAGGCTCGTGTGTGTGATGATGGAGCTGAAGGCTCGTGTGTGTGTGATGGAGCTGAAGGCTCGTGTGTGTGATGATGGAGCTGAAGACTCGTGTGTGTGATGATGGAGCTGAAGGACTCGTGTGTGTGATGATGGAGCTGAAGACTCGTGTGTGTGATGATGGAGCTGAAGGCTCGTGTGTGTGATGATGGAGCTGAAGGCTCGTGTGTGTGTGATGGAGCTGAAGACTCGTGTGTGTGATGATGGAGCTGAAGGCTCGTGTGTGTGTGATGGAGCTGAAGGCTTGTGTGTGTGATGATGGAGCTGAAGGCTCGTGTGTGTGATGATGGAGCTGAAGGCTCGTGTGTGTGATGACGGAGCTGAAGGCTCGTGTGTGTGATGATGGAGCTGAAGGCTCGTGTGTGTGATGATGGAGCTGAAGGCTCGTGTGTGTGATGATGGAGCTGAAGGCTCGTGTGTGTGATGATGGAGCTGAAGGCTCGTGTGTGTGATGATGGAGCTGAAGGCTCGTGTGTGTGATGATGGAGCTGAAGGCTCGTGTGTGTGATGATGGAGCTGAAGGCTCGTGTGTGTGATGACGGAGCTGAAGGCTCGTGTGTGTGATGATGGAGCTGAAGGCTCGTGTGTGTGATGACGGAGCTGAAGGCTCGTGTGTGTGATGACGGAGCTGAAGGCTCGTGTGTGTGATGATGGAGCTGAAGACTCGTGTGTGTGATGATGGAGCTGAAGGCTCGTGTGTGTGTGATGGAGCTGAAGGCTCGTGTGTGTGATGATGGAGCTGAAGGCTCGTGTGTGTGATGATGGAGCTGAAGGCTCGTGTGTGTGATGATGGAGCTGAAGGCTCGTGTGTGTGATGATGGAGCTGAAGGCTCGTGTGTGTGATGATGGAGCTGAAGGCTCGTGTGTGTGATGATGGAGCTGAAGGCTCGTGTGTGTGTGATGGAGCTGAAGGCTCGTGTGTGTGATGATGGAGCTGAAGGCTCGTGTGTGTGATGATGGAGCTGAAGGCTCGTGTGTGTGATGACGGAGCTGAAGACTCGTGTGTGTGATGATGGAGCTGAAGACTCGTGTGTGTGATGATGGAGCTGAAGGCTCGTGTGTGTGTGATGGAGCTGAAGGCTCGTGTGTGTGATGATGGAGCTGAAGACTCGTGTGTGTGATGATGGAGCTGAAGGCTCGTGTGTGTGATGATGGAGCTGAAGGCTCGTGTGTGTGTGATGATGGAGCTGAAGGCTCGTGTGTGTGATGATGGAGCTGAAGACTCGTGTGTGTGATGATGGAGCTGAAGGCTCGTGTGTGTGTGATGATGGAGCTGAAGGCTCGTGTGTGTGATGATGGAGCTGAAGACTCGTGTGTGTGATGATGGAGCTGAAGGCTCGTGTGTGTGATGATGGAGCTGAAGGCTCGTGTGTGTGATGATGGAGCTGAAGGCTCGTGTGTGTGTGATGATGGAGCTGAAGGCTCGTGTGTGTGATGATGGAGCTGAAGACTCGTGTGTGTGATGATGGAGCTGAAGGCTCGTGTGTGTGTGATGATGGAGCTGAAGGCTCGTGTGTGTGATGATGGAGCTGAAGACTCGTGTGTGTGATGATGGAGCTGAAGACTCGTGTGTGTGATGATGGAGCTGAAGGCTCGTGTGTGTGATGATGGAGCTGAAGGCTCGTGTGTGTGATGATGGAGCTGAAGACTCGTGTGTGTGATGATGGAGCTGAAGACTCGTGTGTGTGATGATGGAGCTGAAGGCTCGTGTGTGTGATGATGGAGCTGAAGGCTCGTGTGTGTGATGATGGAGCTGAAGACTCGTGTGTGTGATGATGGAGCTGAAGACTCGTGTGTGTGATGATGGAGCTGAAGGCTCGTGTGTGTGTGATGGAGCTGAAGGCTCGTGTGTGTGTGATGATGGAGCTGAAGGCTCGTGTCCTCACCTCTGACCTTGTTGATGAACTCCTCCAGTCGCCGTAGCAACTGAGCGTCTCTCTCGAAGTCATAGAAGTGATGCTCGACCCAGTGCCTGCACACATTCAGCACCCTGCACACACACACATCCGATGAGACTGTACTCACACTATATGAGAGTGAGTGTGTGTGTGTGTACGCGTGTATGAGTGTGTGTGTGTGTGTGCACGTATATGAGTGTGCGCACGTGTATGAGTGTGTGTGTGTGTGTATATGAGTGTGTGTGTGTGTATATGAGTGTGTGTGTGTGTGTGTGTGTGTGTGTGTAAGTGAGTGTGTGTGTGTGCTTTTGTTTTTGTGATATATGAGGACACAAATGTGTATAATGACATGCATATTACACTGGTATTACAACTTACACGTGATATATGAGGACATTGCATAAGGCCTCATATTTCAAATAGCTTAAAAAACATAAAAAACAATGGGGTTTTTTTTATGTAAAAATGCAGGATGTCTCCTGTGATGGGCAGGTTTAGGGATAGGGGCAGTGTGTGTGTGTGTGTGTGTGTGTGTGTGATGGGCAGGTTTAGGGATAGGGGCAGTGTGTGTGTGTGTGTGTGTGTGATGGGCAGGTTTAGGGATAGGGGCAGTGTGTGTGTGTGTGTGTGTGTGTGTGATGGGCAGGTTTAGGGATAGGGGCAGTGTAGGGGGATAGAATATACAGTTTGTCCAGTATAAATTTCATTACGCCTATGGAATGCCCTCATATATCACAAAAACACAGCTGAGTGTGTGTGTGCGTGTGCAAGTGTGTGTGTACCTGAGCTGTACGGGTTGAACGAACTCTTTGCGGAAGCGTTTGAGTTCTGCACTCAGCGGCTGGTCTCCGTTCTCCATGGCCATCTGATCCGCTTCTGTGGGCTTGGGCTCGGGGATTTCAAACCTGGATCGCAAATACACACACAGAGAGAGACTTTTCCATGTGTGTGTGTATATATATGTGTGTGCCT
>JARWKJ010000022.1:1451432-1461432 GCA_029959095.1 Rhinichthys osculus | reverse complement strand
ATGCTGAGGAAGCCGATGTGTTCAGTGTGTCTGTGCTCACGCTGACGGAGCTGTTGTTGTTGTCGAGACTCGAGGTTGTGAAATAAATCAGTAATGCGCATTAGCGGTGGCTGGTAAACACGGCTAACTGCACAATCCAGCAGTGAGAGAACACACACATCACGCAAACACACAGAACACAGTCTCAGAGCTAGTTTGGGTCAAACTGAGTCTAGATATTCAATATTCATATATTCAAAAGCACCAAGACTTTTTTAGTTGTTTGTGATTTACTGGAGAAAGATTAAAATATTTCTACTTGCAACTTCTACCTAATAAAATATTTTTAGAGCTCAGCATGACAAACAGAATGTATATTCATTATTAAAAAGATTTTTAGATTGTATTAATTTTATGACTTTTGTATATCCAGGTTTTCCAAGACCATGTGACCAAGACAAAAACCATCAGCGTAACACTAATTTGTAAAACATCACTTAATGCATTAGTTAACATGAACTAACCATGAGCAATATATTTTTTTACAGCATTTACTAATCTAAAGTAAATGAATAAAAATACAATTGCTCTAGATACAACTTTTTACACTTTAAAAATGTTGCAAAATGTAGCAATTAACTAAAATTATTAAATTAACATGAAAAAATATATTTTGTGGACACCGTTGTACACTACCAATCAAAAGTTTGGGGTCAGCAAGATTTAAAAAAAAAGATTTATTTTATTTTATTATTAATTTACTCATCAAGGAAACATTAAATTAATCAAAAGTGACAGTAAAGACATTAATATTGTTACAAATGATTCTGTTTCAAATAAATGCAGTCTTCAGTGTCACATGATCCTTTAGAAATCACTCTGATATGCTCAAGAAACATTTATGATTATTATCAATGATGAAAACAGTTTTTTCTGTTCATACAGAGTCTCTTTTGAACTTTCTATTCATCAAATAATCCTGAAAAATAAAATTTACATTTTATTACAATGTATAAAATGTAAAAAAAATGTAAAAATATGAACCGTTTTCAACACTGATAATAATCATAAATGTTTCTTGATCATCAGATCCTCATATTAGAGTAATTTCTGAAGGGTCATGTGACACTGAAGACTGGAGTAAAGATGCTGAAAATTCAGCTTTGATCATAGAAATAAATTACACTTTACTGTATATTCACATAGAAGACAGCTGATTTACACTGGAGTAATATTTCACTGTTTTACTGTATTTTTGATCAAATAAACGCAGCCTTGGTGAGCAGACATGACATCTTTTTAAAAACTGACCAGTCGTATGAACGTCACTCACCAGCGTACATGTGGAAGGTCAACCTCTCGATGAGCTTCAGCACCGTTCCCGCTTTGATGATGGGAATGCCGGATTTGGACTGGACGTTCTCCTCGAACACGACGTTCTCCTCGGAGTCTGGCTGTGCGAAGCGGTAGACCTCGGCTCCGGGGAGTCTCATCTGCTCCTCCTTCTCCTCCTGCAACATGGCCGTGTCCAGCATGCGCTCGAGCGTGGAGCGATACTGCAGCGAGATCAGCGCCGCCATCCAGCCGTTCTTCTCCTCCGCAGATTTGGCGGAAAACACCACGCTGTTCCCGTCCTTCAGGATGATCTCGAAGGCGTGCCGGTACTCGCCCTCCTTATCGTCCTTGTCGTTGATCTGGACCTGTGGAAGAACATGTGGACGTTTAGATCCAGGACTCTATCAGTCACAGTCGACCGATATTCTGCATTTAACCATCGCATCAGCCAATAAGTTTCAAGGTTTGACTGAAACGTGTTGGAAGCAGACTTTTATTTTGACAGTGCTAGGACTTTTATTTTGACAGAGTCTGAGCGCATGAGAGTTTTTCTGTTTGGCCGATAAATGTCGGAAGCAGACTTTTATTTTGACAGTATCTGAGAGCCTGAGAGTTTTTATGCTTGACTGATATTTATCAAAAGCAGACTTTTATTTTGACAGTCTTAACGCCTGAGAGTTTTTCTGTTTGGCCGATAAATGTCGGAAGTAAACTTTTATTTACTTTTATAAATAAAAGTTTACTTCCGACATTTATCGGGAGCCTGAGAGTTTTTAAGCTTGACTGATATGTGTCAGACTCAGAAGCAAACTTTTATTTTGACAGTGCCAGGACTTTTATTTTGACAGCATCTGAGCGCCTGCAAGTTTTTCTGTTTGGCCGATAAATGTCGGAAGTAAACTTTTATTTTGGCAGTATCTGAGCGCCTGAGAGTTTTTATGCTTGACTGATATTTGTCAGAAGCAGACTTTTATTTTGACAGTGCCTGAGATTTTTTCTGTTTGGCCGATATGTGTTAAAAGCAGACTTATTACAGTATCCGAGCGCCTCAGTTTTTATGCTTGATTGATATTTGTCAGAAGCAGACTTTTATTTTGACAGTCTTAACACCTGAGTTTTTCTGTTTGGCCGATACATGTAAGACTTTTATTTTGACAGTGCCAGGACTTTTATTTTGACATTGTCTGGGGGTCTAGTAGTTTTTCACTTTGGCCAATATGTGCCAAAAGGAGACTTTTATTTTGATAGGGTCTGAGCGCCTGAGAGTTGTTCTGTTTGACCGATCCATGTCGGCAGTAGACTTTTGTTTTGACAGTGTCTGAACGCCTGGGAGTTTTTTATGTTTGGCCAATATGTGTCAGACTCAGAAGCAAACTTTTATTTTGACAGTGCCAGGACTTTTATTTTGACAGCGTCTGAGCGCCTGCAAGTTTTTCTGTTTGGCCGATAAATGTCGGAAGTAAACTTTAATTTTGACTATCACAAAACAGTGGTCAAATATGGAACCCTGAATCTCAGACCTTTCCAATTATATGTGCATTGTCAAGATTAGAAAATTTAGTAATATGAAACATGACACCGACCACTAGGGGGAGAAGCCTGCAAAAAGGTTTTATATTAGCGTTTCCATGGTAATGCAATGTCCATTTTCAAAACAGTTTTCACAGGATGAATATAAAAAATTATTATAGCGTTTGGTTTTCTATTACTAATAATAGAAAGGCAAAAGCAATTTTTTTCATATTGTTCACTTTCTTCATCAGTTTGTCGAATATTCTGTCCAATCTTTTAGATAGAACTGTTAAACAACAAGGGTAAACTAATGAAGACTGAGAATGGCAGCTCCTGTGCATCTGAGCTCAGACGCTGTCAAAATAAAAGTCTACTTCCGACAATTGTCAAAATAAAAGTCTTCTTTTGGCACATTGGCCAAACAGAAAAACTCTCCGGCACTCAGACACTGTCAAAATAAAAGTCTTCTTTTGGCACATTGGCCAAACAGAAAAACTCTCCGGCACTCAGACGCTGTCAAAATAAAAGTCTTCTTTTGGCACATTGGCCAAACAGAAAAACTCTCAGGCACTCAGACACTGTCAAAATAAAAGTCTGCTTCCGATACGTATCGGCCAAACAGAACAACAATTCTGACAGAAATGTATTAAATTATGAAAAGTGAATGCACAATAAAATTGTAATGGAATGTGGACGTCACCCGGTGGCAGGGCTCGACATAAGCAATGGCCCGATGGCCCGGGGCCAGTAAAAGAGTATGTCGGGCTAGTTGATTGGCCAGTCAATGTCCTCTTTCTCGTATCAGCCTCGTAGTTCTTTGACATTTTAACACGTTATAAATAACCTGAAGTAACATTGACACTCTTCGCGCCACTGTGTATCATGACGTTTGCTGTTTGTTTTGCTGATGGCCATTTACTCTTTAAATGTCAAAGAACTACGAGGCTGATACGAGAAAGAGGACATTGAGGACAAGAACTACGAGGCTGATACGAGAAAGTTTGGCCAATGTGCCAAAAGAAGACTTTTATTTTGACAGCGTCTGAGTAAATGGCCATCAGCAAAACAAACAGCAAACGTCATGATACACAGTGGCGCGAAGAGTGTCAATGTTACTTCAGGTTATTTATAACGTGTTAAAATGTCAAAGAACTACGAGGCTGATACGAGAAAGAGGACATTCCTAGTAGGGCTGGGCAGTAGGCCATATATCGAGTTTGTACAATATATCGATTTTTTTTAAACAATATGGAATGAGGCAATACCGTTTATATCGAGACAGTAGTTTGATCACATCTGAAAAATATAGCGGAGGAAGCAGTGTGAGCTCCTGCAGTGAAAGAACATAGTACAATTGTCCTAAACATAACACAAGCTAGTATTAAGCGCTTCAAAATAACTAGTAAGATATAGTTAACTAACAAGTTTAAAGCAGCCCTGTCAGATGCTCTGACAGATACTGTTGCTGACTGACAGATAAATACTGGCGCTGTTTAAAGTCCCTGTGAACCGTTTGAGATGTGGTGCTTTCCTCAGTGCTTAACTTACATTTCACGGGTATATTCTCCATCTGTAAATGTTAGAAAGTCAAACAAATATGTCCATTTCATTGTCAGGAGAGGACGAGCTTCTGCAAGTGAATCTGCGCTAAAATTCAAGCTTCCGTTAATGAGCGCCGCCGCGAGCACGCGCGCCTCACAGACGAGCACAATAGAAGAGTAGCGCAATAATTCTGACAAAAATATACATGTTGCTAAAATATTTGTTGTTGGAGACAATAAATGTGCCATATGTGGAATTTTAAACCTACAAGTATATTTTTATGAAAGTGACCATTATAATGGGGTAATCAAATGCAGGCTAAAATAATTAGTGCTTGCTTTTGTTTTATTTTAATTTTTATTTTGCCTTTAGTCATTTTAAAAACAAAGTTTTTAGATTGTAATGTTACAATTTTAGAATGTAATGTGATTTGAACCACCTTTTTGCACATAATATAGCCTATTGCCTACATTACATTCCCTATATTTGTTTCCATGTCCTTCAATTTCAACATTGTTTTGTTCTTCTTTTTTTTTTTTTTCATTGACAGCTTTTTTAGGTCATAAATGTTAAACGAATGACAAAAATAATCAGGCAAACGAATACACTTTTGTTTAATTTCACCATTTTGAAGTGAAAATAGGCCTATGTAACGTTACTCATCACTCATGTAATGTAATAATTAGTTTACTGTCATTGTGAGGGGACAATAAAAATTAATCCTAATGTATACAATAAATACAGTTTAATGGAAAAGTGCGTTTCCTTATATTTCTTTCAGGGCCAGTAAAAATATAGAAGGGGCCGGCAAAACTCTGATCTACTGGCCCTGGGGGCCAGTGGAGATTTTTTTTTTTATGTTGAGCCCTGTCCGGTGGCTAGTTTTGGTACAGCGCCTACACAAAATCTCACAGGAACCTCAATTTTTGTGATATCAACTTCAAATTTGGAACACAACATGCTTAGATTTTACAGTGCAAATTATTTTGCAAAATATACATTTTGTATAAAATATAAAATGTTTGGTAAACCTTTAGTTAAGTGTCCAATTCTCACTATTCACTAGTTGCTTATTAGCATGCATAAAACTATGATATTGGCTGAGTACTAATAAAGCACATATTAACCACATTAGTGCCTCAAACTTCTATATATCAGTACCCACCTTCCTCATGAAGAACTTCTCCTTCAGACGGTACTCGGCCACGCTGGCTCCTGGTAGACGAGGCTGGCCGTGGTTGGACTTGCAGCAGATCATCAGGCCGTCGAACAGGAATATGTGGCGCTCGTGTTTGGCGCCCACCCGTGTGAGTGTCCCCTCCATGATGAACTCATTGCAGCACTGGCCGATGTCTTTGCCCTCCCAGCCGTCGATGTTCCTCTGGATCTCATTCATCTTCTTGATGGCTAGATGTTTGCCCTTCATCTGCTGACTGTAGAAGCGGCACGCCGACTCGCTGGGTGATAGAACAACGCGGACACAATGTTGATACCAAATCACAGTATTGATTAATCGACTTCAACTGATTTTCATTTTGATGATCTCGAATTCGATTAGTCTGGGTGTTTCAGTTGATGTGTGAACAAAAACATTATTTGCACCACCCAATAATCACAGTGCTTTTTATGATATTAAACAAAGTCTCGGCTTTCAAATCCAGTCAGTTTTATGACAAAATTTCAACAGTAAATATGGTTTTGACGCTCTTTGATGTGTGCCGACAGATGAACCGATCATCTCTTCCTCTTTACTACTAGTTACAGCATCAATAAACATCAGAAGGAATGTTGAAAGATACAGAACGACTCAATCAATCATGTTTAAAGTAATCGTTCAGAGTAAAACTGGAAAGAAAATCCCACAAACTTGATAGTTAGCAAGAAAAATAACTCTAGAGAGGAGTATTGTATTACATAATTATGTTACTTAACCTGCTCTTTATTATTGAAAGAATGTTTGAATACATTAATATTATAGTAATGTACCGACCGACAGGGTTCAGTTTACAGCTTTAGTTCAGAGAGATTTTTCAATCAATCAATCAGAATCAAGAGTTTGTGAATCAAATCAAATCAATTCGTGAAAGTGTCGATACTTAAATAAGGAGAATGTAATGAAAGACATTAAAATATCACACTAAAGCTGACGTAAACAGTAGGGAAGGGAAATAAATCAGCTCTACACGACACCCGTGAGGACTAAACCAAGTCCTGGAGTTCCTCGTGACCACCAACATCTAAATAACAAGATTTAAAATGTCCAATCAGCTTTCAGAGGGAGTTTTCCTCTATATCAGTGTCAGTGTTTCTGAACTCCTGAAACGCCTCCATTGTAGTCTTGAGTTTCTCCCGGGAACACGTCACAATATTCCTCATTATAATAATTCATACGCAGAATAAAGGGGCGGGGCCTGGTTGAGTTAGTCAGTAGTGTGTTAAACTGGCGGTTATGGAAAGGGGCGGGACATTTCCCAAACACACTCGAAGCGCTCGACCAATCACAACACACTGCTCCAGCCGACCAATCAGAGCACAGTGTGCTTTTCAGAAGGAGGGGCTTCATAGAGACAGGAAGTAAACAGAGCGTTACTGACAGACTGGGAAGAGAGGAGCCGCAACAATGGAGAATGAGGAAAATAATCAACATTCAATCAAGTTCTAGAAGAGCCTGAAAACAACATCTCGACTTTGAATAGTAATAATAGGTCCTCTTTAAGATGAACAGCCCTCCAGGACCTGAAAGAGACACACTTCTACACCATCAGATTGACTATTCTACCAGAAGACGTTCTTATGGGAGTCTGATTTTCATATTTTCGGGTGTTACGAATCACAGGATGGAGGGAGTGAATGAGTTGAAGATGGAGGGACTAGTGAAAGACTCTCTATAGAGTGAAGAGCATCTTACTTCTGAATGTTTTTGTGAAGACGCGAGCACACGCGCGTCACGTCAGAGCAGATGAAGGAGTGTTGAGACGGCAGACTCTCTCTCTCTCACTGAAGAGCGCCACACACTGCGGACGAGCGACACTGCACTATTACGGCCTGTTCACACCAAGAACAATAATCATAACTATATCAGCGTCCACACCTGAGGATGACAGCGTTGTTTATTCTAGTTTTGTCGTCTGTAGATTTAAAGGTGCAGTAAGCAATTTCTGAGAAACGCTGGGAGTGGAACAGACCGAGCAACAAAACACACTTATAGCCAATCAGCGGTAAGGGGTGTGTCCACTCATTAGGGGGGAGGAGCCTGTGTTGCATAGCGTGTTTGTGAATTTGGGGCCGGGCTATAAAGTTAGGGGTGTGGTCCTGTTGGGTAGGGCCGTGTTTGTTTTGGTGATTTCAAATATCAAGTTTCTCAGAAATCGTAAAACGATAAAAAACCCAGATAAAAACACTGACAGCCAATCAGAAACCATCCTGCTTTATAAAGGTTGAGCATTTAAAGGTGCAGTAAGTGATTTCAGAGAAACGCTAGACCGAGCACCAAAACACACTTACAGCCAATCAGCAGTAAGGGGCGTGTCCATTATGATGGGGGAGGAGCCTGTGTTGCATAGCATGTTTGTGAATTTGGGGCGGGGCTATAAAGTTAGGGGTGTGGTCCTGTTGGCTGGGGCGTGTTTGTTTGTGATTTCAAATATCAACAGTTTCTCAGAAATCGTAAAACGATAAAAATAAAACAGATAAAAACACTGACAGCCAATCAGAATCCATCCTGCTTTATAAAGGTCGAGCATTTAAAGGTATAGTAAGTGATTTCTAAAAAAAACGCTAGACCGAGCACCAAAACACACTTACAGCCAATCAGCAGTAAGGGGCGTGTCCATTATGATGGGGGAGGAGCCTGTGTTGCATAGCATGTTCGTGAATTTGGGGCGGGGCTATAAAGTTAGGGGTGTGGTCCTGTTGGGTAGGGGCGTGTTTGTTTTGGTGATTTCAAATATCAAGAGTTTCTCAGAAATCGTAAAACGATAAAAATAAAACAGATAAAAACACTGACAGCCAATCAGAATCCATCCTGCTTTATAAAGGTCGAGCATTTAAAGGTGCAGTAAGTGATTTCTGAGAAACGCTAGACCTAGCACCAAAACACACTTACAGCCAATCAGCAGTAAGGGGTGTGTCCACTATGATGGGGGAGGAGCCTGTGTTGCATAGCATGTTTGTGAATTTGGGGCGGGGCTATAAAGTTAGGGGTGTGGTCCTGTTGGGGCATGTTTGTTTTGGTGATTTCAAATATCAACAGTTTCTCAGAAATTGCTTACTGCACCTTTAAATGCTTGAATCAGGATGGATTCTTATTGGCTGTCGGTGTTTTTATCGTTCATCAGCTCTATCATGAGATTCCAATGACATCTTTATAATTGTGATGTCGACTCTGCTATTGTTTTACATTTAGAGTGATTTTTAGAACCATATCTTTAGCATTATTGTCCTTCCACACACTTCAGCAGTTAAACACATTCAGACGTTTTAAAGTCTGTAAAACGAAGAGCTTGTTTACACTGAAATCACTCGACTTTCAAACTACAGTTATTGTCGGAAAAATCTTCGGTCTCACTTCATATGAAGGTTACCATGAACTAACAATGAAAAATAACTTAATCTTTAGTTTTAGATTAATCTTAGTTAAATGTTAATTGACTAATACATTACTGAAATCAAAAGTTATTGAATGAACCTGAGCTAACAAACTGTTTTTTTTATTAACTAACTAAAGACTAATAAAACCTGTAACAAAAGATATTACTCATTGTTAATGGATTAACTGACATTAACTCACAGGACCTTATTGTACAATTCAGCTTAATTAATATAAACTTTAGCAACACTTAACATTAGGTCCCATTAGTTAACTAACAATGAGCAACACATTTGTTAGAGTATATATTAATCTGTGTTAACGTTACTACAACTGCTAATTTGTTAGCTCAGGTCCATTAAATAATATTAATAGAGAACAACATTTGATTTCAATAATGCATTAGTAAATGTTGAGATTAACAATAACTAAGATTAATAAATGCTTTTGAAGTGTTTATAATTGTTAGTTCATGTAACTAATGAAACCTTACTGTAACGAGTAACCCAACTTTCCAACAACATGAAACATCTCAGATGATGATGATGATGATGATGGCGACTGAAGCTCAATCACGATGTAGTCGATCGATTCTTTCTTCTAGTGAACAGCAAGAGCGTTTATCTCTCCAAAAGCACACGTACCGTAAGAGCCGCCATCCTTTCCACATACGCGACCGCATAAAACCACTAAAACACGCTCAACGGGACATGAACACGTCAGATCCTCATGATTCCCGAGTCCTTCAGCAGATGAAGGGCCGCTTTCCTCCTCATTCTCTCTCTCTGAGAACAACAATAGCAGAGCCGCCCAAACCCTGACGCAACACACACACACACACTCCCTCGTCACGATCACCGGCTATTTCAGGGTCAGAGGGAAACACACGAGGGGCTGATGGGTGGAGACCAGTGTGTGTGTGAGAGAGTGTGTGAGTGAGAGAGTGTGAGTGAGTGTGTATGTGAGAGAGAGTGAGTGTGTGAGTGAGTGAGTGAGTGAGAGAGAGTGAGTGTGTGAGTGAGTGAGAGTGTGAGTTTGTCTGTG
>JARWKJ010000022.1:1423932-1448932 GCA_029959095.1 Rhinichthys osculus | reverse complement strand
ATGATGCTTTAAGCCAGCGTTTCTCAAAAATTGGGGTTTGTGAGTTAAAGGAACGCCAATAATTAATTAAATCATAAAAAAGTCAAATGAAATTATTATATATTATTTTTAAAAGTACATTTTAAAGAAATAAATAAAAAATTAAATAAATAAAAATAAAAGTAAACTACTTACTAGAGGTTAATTAAATAAATAAATAAATATAAAAAGTAATAATAAAAGAACAAATCAAAAAAACATACAATTTTTTTAATAAATAATAAAAATGTCAAATTAAAATAAATAATTTTAGATAAAAGCAAATTAAAAAAATACACTAACTCACAATGAATGTTAGCATTCAAATATAAAATAAAAAAAGAATTGTAAAATAAAAGCAAATTAAAATTAAATTAAAATTAAATATAATGTAAAATTTAAAATAAATAAAAAGCAAATCAAAATAAAACGCTTACTAAAAATGGACTAAATCATGAAAATGGAAAATTAAAATAAATATTTTTAAAATACGAACAATCAAAATAAAGCACTTACTAAAAGCATATTAAATTATACAACTGCAAGTAAAATAATACACAATTTACCAAACAAAATAAAACATTAATTAAATCCTGTAACGCAATTAAATATGTAAAATAAAAGTAAATAAATCATGTTAAAAAGAACATGCGAATTACACATTGATGAATTATTTAAAAAATAACCAAAAATCCACATTAACTTAAATATAACCTTGAAATAACTTCAAACGTCTGTGTGGTCAGTAAGGAAACGAAAGTGTGTGTGTGTGTGTGTGTGTGTGTGTGTGTCTGTGATGATGTCGTCCAGCAGGACCTCGACAACACTGCGTTCATCTCATCAGGTCATGTGTGCAAACAGACATTTCTCATTTCAGCTGCTTCAGAATGAAAGAGAGGTTTGTGTTGTGTTACAGCCAGAGATTTGCTCATTTCTGCTCCATAAATCCCCCGTAAGAATCCAGGAAAGCAGCTTAGGGAACGCTGGGAACGCTGGCGGTAAAGCTCTCTGAAGGCACATGTTCAGATCCGTGTGACTCTGGGGAGAATTACTGATCCGACCCACGCAAATATAGGCCATGCATGTGCTCGACAATATAATATCATAATAAAACACAATCATCCATATTACAACAGCGACAAACCCCTTCGGGAGAACATATTTACTTTAATAACTTTCACAAGGATCTTATTCTGATCGTTTTTACTCGAGATGCACTGATTATTCAGAATGATATCCGCCGATACCGATAGTTTGATTTTTCTTAAAGGGATAGTGCACCAAAAAGATGTAAACTCTGTCAGTAATGACTCTCCCTTGTGTTGTTCAACCCCGTAAGACTTTCGTTCATCTTCGTTCACAAATGAAGATATTTATGATTAAATCTGAGAGCTGTCTCACTCCTCCATAGGCTTCTATTGTTATTGAAACTGGCCGACCCAGAAAGTTATTAAAGACATCGTTAAAATAGTCCGAGTGACTACAGCGGCTCAACCTTAAGTTTATCAAGCGACGAGAACACTTTCTGTGTGCAAAAAAAACTAAAATAACGACTATGTGGGCCTCGAGTGAGGTCACGTCAGAACGAAGGCTCACTATTGGCCGACGCTGGTCATGTGTGTGATGCTGGCCAATAGTGAGCCTTCGTTCTGACGTGAACTCACTCGAGGCCCACATAGAAGAAAACGAATAGTTGAATAAAGTCGTTAGCTATAGATACGCACTTTCATGAGATCGTGGCGGGCTCTAATGAGGAGCAGTGGATCCGAAATTTTAGGATGAGCAAGCCAACCTTTGATTTGTTGTGTCAACGTGTGTCCCTTCCTCTCCTACGACGACACCATCCGTCCCGAGTCAGGGTTTCTCTCGTCACTAAACCTCAGAAAACCCGATCTGCCTGTTTACATGACAGTCACATTGGCACATATCTGATTTATTTCCACATATGAACGAGGCCCGATCTCGAAATATCCGAATGTATGCGGGTTTTTTCCCCGGTTTACACGGTCATAGAACACATCCGATCTGTGTCACATCAGTATTGGGTCACATTTCACTGACAGTGTAAACGAGGCCTTCGTTTCTCATCAGAAGCAACCGAGCACACAGAGCTCTTTTCCATCATTGGACGGGAGGCGATACACACAATGTTTGATGAAGGAAAGCCGTAGATCTGGCAACCCTCGCTTGAACTACGGGTGATTTATAGGGTCAAATAAACTGCATTAACACCACTATTTTTTAACTGTTAAAGCATTAATGTGGATTTAACTTTCCAAAAATTCAACACAAGAGAGATTTTCTTCACACACAGTATGAGTTGCAATCTGACACGTTTTCCCGCCCCTTTTGATTGACAGGATACAGGTGAAACTAGAAAAATGAGAATATGGTGCAAAAGCTAATTTATTTCAGTAATTCAACTTAAAAGGTGAAACTAATATATTATATAGACTCATTACATGCAAAGTGAGATATTTCAAGCCTTTATTTGTTATAATTGTAATGATTATGGCTTACAGATATGAAAACCCCAAAGTCAAAATTAGAATATTGTGAAAAGGTTTTCATCGGCTTTTAAAAAAAATAATAGCTTTAATCGGCCGATACCGATTATTGGACGATGCATCAGTGCATCTCTAGTTTTTACTTAAAAATTATTTATTTTTATTATTTAACTATTAGCTTTTCATCAACTCACGAGTAAACCCTGCATTTCAGAGTAGTGTTTGAAATTTAGAAATTCTAAAATAGTTTCTTTAAATAGAGTGTATTGTAAAGAACGAGGCTTTAGCTAATATTTTTCCTATGTCCGCTGAGGGCTTCCGTACATTTGGAGACTTTTTGGAGTTATTTTTGCATGTCCATTTGTTTTCAAAGTAATGCAGAAATCAGAAAATGGTGCATTGTGGGAAATGACACTCACCTTTAAAATCTCAAAGTAATGAAGACAGTGGTAGACGGGCGTCAGGAGTAACCGTGGTAAAACATACTGTACCGCTTCTTTGAACCCTTCACAGATAGACTGAAAACACAAAGATTGAGTTTGTATTGCGTGAAATCATTGTTATATTGACTTATAACAAAAAAACTAAATGTCTAAAAGCTGCTATGTGACAGCAAACAAGCTAGAAAACACAGAAATATGTTTTTATAAGCTGCCGACCCCAAAAAACGAGCGTTTAAGGACACAAAAGTGGATACATGCAATAGGACGTGAAGCATCAGCTGTAATGAAAGGGTAAATTGTGGGATCCTAACACACTTATGCACTGAAAATACCCTACGTGTGCAGTAAACATTTAGTCACTGGTAACTTAAGTCAAATATCCAAATGTCAGTTTTATATATTATATTTCTGTAAGCTAAGCTAAGCTACGCTGTCGCCTGCAGTGGGCGTAACGTTAGTTCTCAGTTGGGGGCCTTAAGCACATTTTCGTGTAAATTCATCTAAAAGCGCCAATTTTGGCACAGATGTAGCTCAGGTCATACCGAAATGATTTAGCTAGGGCGCCGGGGCCAAGATGGCGGCCAAATCCAATATGGCCGCTGCCCGAAAAGGGTTCCGGCTATAATTTTTGAACCACATGAGTTACAAATACAAACTTGATATCTTTTTTGTAGGGCCCCATACTACAGCCCAAACTGATTTTTTGGACAGCGGCCATATTGGAATTGGAGGATCAAGGGGTCCAGATATACTGGGTCATAAATATAAACATTCCTGTGTGTTTCCAATGTTCAATTAAGCTGAAAAACACATCAAGTTTGTATTTGTAACTCATGTGGTTCAAAAGTTATAGCCGGAACCGTTTTTCGGGCAGAGGCCATATTGGATTTGGCCGCCATCTTGGCTCCAGCGCCCTAGCTAAATCATTTCGGTATGCCCTGAGCTACATCTGTGCCAAATTTGGCGCTTTTAGATGAATTTGCGAGCTATTTATGTGCTTAAGGCCCCCAACCAAGGGTTATATGACACATTGGGCTCTGTCTCAATTGCCTCTATCCACTTTTGTGTCCTTAAACGCTCGTTTTTTTGGGGTCGACAGCTTATAAAAACTTATTTCTGGGTTTTTTAGCTTGTCACATAGCAGCTTTTAGACATTGTTTTGGACATGCGCTGTCTTTATTCACAGCTGAAATGGTTTCACCAATGTCTTGTGTTTAACTTTTAATAAATGTAATCTCATTCAGTTGTCTTTGTATATTTATTAAAAGATAAACAAAAAGCATAGGTTATCCTAGAGGATTCTTCTCATCCCTTACATTCTGAATTTCAGTTGTTCCCATCAAGGAGACGGTTTAGACAACCTCGGGTGAGTAAAAATGTGTACCAGATGTCATATGTGACCCTGGATCACAAAACCAGTCTCGAGTCGCACGGGTGTATCTGTGGCAATAGCCATCAATACATTCATTGTACGGCTCAAAATTATCACTTTTTCTTTTATGCCAAAAATCATTAGGCTATTAAGTAAAGATCATGTTCCAGGATGATATTTTGTAAATTTCCTACTGTAAATATATATAAAACATTTATTTTTGTGAGTGAATGCAGCACAATCGCCAACATAAATGCACAACTTTTGAGGCGTTTTTCTCAATGTTTTGATTTTCTTCCATTCCAGATTTTCAAATAGTCATATCTCGGCCAAATATTGTGCTATCATAACAAACCATACATCAATTGAAAGTTTATTTAAATCTAAATCTAATATAAATATAAATCTCAATTTAAAAAAATTGACCCATGTGACTGTTTTTGTGGTCCAGGTTTACATTTGTGCAAACTGCCATTCGAATTTTATATGTTGAGAAGATATGAATATGAGTATGTAGGCTATGCATATGTACATGCGAATGTTATTGTATTACTTTTACTTTTTATGTGTATTGTTATGTTGTGTTGGTGTCCTTGTGTGTGGTGTACAGTGAAGCCAAAGACACATTTCCACTTGTGGACACTAATCTAAACTAAACCCTGTGCAGTGTTGTGTGTGTTCCTGACCTGCAGGTAAATGGCGGCTCCGGGTTTGTAAAGCTGACTGAGGAAGTGTTCGTGGAAGCCGGTGCGAAGGATGTCCTGTGCGTACGTCTCGTAGGGGTCGAAGGCCAGCTCCTGAAAATGGCCAACACCCGAGAGTTAATACATGACCCACAGCGCAGCCCGCCGTGACCTGTATTGTTACGGCACGAGGAAAAACAAGCGTGTGTGTGTGTGTGTGTGTGTGTGTTTGAAAGGCCGCGGGGTCAGTCGCTGTGAAGTGTGGAGGTGGAACGGACGTCAGTGTGTTCTGGGAGGATCGTATTGGTGCCGTTCTCACAAAATGCAACATTCAATGATCAAATCTTACATAAAAGTTACTTCAATTTTTTTTTATTTTAAATACATGAAATATATATATATATATATATATATATATATATATATATATATATATATATATATATAAACAAATTAAACTTACTATTATTAATTAAATTAAAAAAATATTTATTGTAAATTATATATTTTTTTTAATTAAAGGTTCTCTAAGCGATCCTGGGTGACGTCACCTCTTGTTGATGTTCGAACTATTGTCAAACAAAACGGAGGCTAGCTAGACCCTCCCTCCTCCTCATCCGCACACTAACCCCCCAAACCACACCCCCAAACCCTTCTTGTCGGTCATTGGCTGGAACAGTTTGTTATGTTTCGGGGAGCGGGTCGCTGCAGTTTGCTTTTGTTGCTGTTTGTGGAGCCTGGGCTGTCTACAGAGATCGCGTTTCTTTACAGTGTGTTCAGAGGACAGGCAGCCAGCGGTTAGTGAGGAGATGTTTGCTGTGTGTGACAAAAAATGTTTTGGCCTAAAAAACGCGTGACATCGCTTAGAGCACCTTTAAATTATTACTATTATTACTAGTTTTATTGATTTAAAAATACAATTTATTATAAATTTAAAAATATTAAAATATAGTATTATTATTAATATGACTATTAATTACATTATTGTTATTATTAAACTTAATTAACTATTTTTTATTATTTATTAAGTTTTAGAAATTAATATACAAAGAAATTAATTTATATATATACCGGTATATATATATATATATATACACACACACACGTATATATACATACATTATATATAATTATAATATACAGTAGTTAAATTAAATATATTATATATAATTACATTAAATCATTTACATTAAATTTTATTTTTAGTAGTATTATTTAAGAAATAATTATTAAAATTAATATCATTATTAATTACATTTATTAAAAAAAATATTTATTTCTAAATACAAATGAATTCATTTATTACTGACATTATTTTAAATAAAATATCAAAATTAATTATAAATTATAATAGTATTTTTTTTTTAATTATACTAATTAAATTTTCAGTTTGTTTGAATTTTTTTTTCAATTTTCATTGAATGTAGCCATTGCACTTTACCAAAAATAATTAAAACCAATCATATTATGATATATATGATTATAAATAATTTAAACGTGTGTGTGTGTGTGTGTGTGTGTGTGTATATATCTATATCTATCTCACCTCAGCAAGGTCTTCGAAACAGCTGCCGACCAGCGGATGAGGGCTCGTCTCATCGGTCATCTCCACCGTATCCTCGATTAACCCGAGCAGCTTCACCGTCACCTCATGGATGTCCACGATACGACTGAAGATGTTCTCGACGTCCTGCAGAGAGAGAGAGAGAGAGAGAGAGAGAGAGAGAGAGAGAGAGAGAGAGAGAGAGAGAGAGAGAGAGAGAGAGAGAGAGAGAGAGTTGGGTCTTCATCTTTAGCAGAAGTGTCAAACGTGTGTGACCTGTATGACCCCTAAGCCTAACCCCACTGGATCACATCTAGCTTTAAGAGTGATTAAACGTCTGTTTGAAATTGATTTTCTTTTTCTTTTTTTTTGTCTGTTTGAGTCCGGATGAATTTCATATAGCTTATTATTATTGCACGTGTTCCACTCCTCTTGCCACTTATGCAATATATACAAGCAGACACACACAGGTGAATCCCAGCTGTGAGGATGAGGAAGAGGAGTGTGAGGATGAAGAGGAGTGTGTGAGGATGATGAGGAGTGTGAGGATGAAGAGGAGTGTGTGAGGATGAGGAGTGTGAGGATGAAGAGGAGTGTGTGAGGAGTGTCAGGATGATGAGGAAGAGGAGTGTGAGGATGAAGAGGAGTGTGTGAGGAGTGTGAGGATGATGAGGAAGAGGAGTGTGAGGATGAAGAGGAGTGTGTGAGGAGTGTGAGGATGATGAGGAAGAGGAGTGTGAAGCCTTGTTTATACTCGACGCGTCCGCAAGAGCGCGAAGGTGCGCGCGGCAAAAATGACGTCATTGCGGTGTGGGCGGTCGTGCGCGTTGAGTGCGCAAGACCCCATTTCGCCTGGCGGTGTGCACGGCACTTTTTGTAACATCGCGCGCGGCGCCGCATCCGAAGATGAACGACTTCGAGCCGAATCAGGCCGAACTGGTGCGTCTGTATCAGCATGTTTATGATCCTTCTATACACAGAGACATTTGCATTGATGGGCGACCATAAAAGCCTCTCTTTTTGTGAATAGGAACACATTTGCATTAAGCACCCAGTTTGCACTTGTATAAAGTAACTGCTTACATTTACAAAATAAGCCTACAATAGCAGAAGTAAGCCCTGCTGATGAAATTAAGGTTTAAACACTGTTCAATAAGCCTTCAGTTGTTTAGTTTACATGCAGTGAAAGTACAATAAACCTACTGCATTTAATACTCTTTTTATATGAATCAGCAATTAATAAACTACTAATAAACGGCAAACTACTTCTTCACTGCTGATTCCTGGTGGTTTAGAAGAGAATTACTCCGAGTCGCCCCCTGTCGTTTCACAGAATAGCACAACGGCGAGCGCGTCAAGTATAAACGCCTCGTCTGTTTGGAGAGGTGCGCGCGGAGTGAGGAGTGTGAGGATGATGAGGAGTGTGAGGATGAAGAGGAGTGTGTGAGGAGTGTGAGGATGATGAGGAGTGTGAGGATGAAGAGTAGTGTGTGAGGAGTGTGAGGATGATGAGGAGTGTGTGAGGAGTGAGAGGATGATGAGGAGTGTGAGGATGATGAGGAGTGTGAGGATGATGAGGAGTGTGAGGATGAAGAGGAGTGTGTGAGGAGTGAGAGGATGATGAGGAGTGTGTGAGGAGTGTGAGGATGAAGAGGAGTGTGAGGATGAAGAGGAGTGTGAGGATGAAGAGGAGTGTGAGGATGAAGAGGAGTGTGTGAGGAGTGTGAGGATGAAGAGGAGTGTGAGGATGAAGAGGAGTGTGTGAGGAGTGTGAGGAGTGTGAGGATGATGAGGAGTGTGAGGATGATGAGGAGTGTGAGGATGAAGAGGAGTGTGTGAGGAGTGAGAGAATGATGAGGAGTGTGTGAGGAGTGTGAGGATGAAGAGGAGTGTGAGGATGAAGAAGAGTGTGAGGATGAAGAAGAGTGTGAGGATGAAGAGGAGTGTGTGAGGAGTGTGAGGATGAAGAGGAGTGTGAGGATGAAGAGGAGTGTGTGAGGAGTGTGAGGAGTGTGAGGATGATGAGGAGTGTGAGGATGATGAGGAGTGTGAGGATGAAGAGGAGTGTGTGAGGAGTGAGAGAATGATGAGGAGTGTGTGAGGAGTGTGAGGATGAAGAGGAGTGTGAGGATGAAGAAGAGTGTGAGGATGAAGAAGAGTGTGAGGATGAAGAGGAGTGTGTGAGGAGTGTGAGGATGAAGAGGAGTGTGTGAGGAGTGTGAGGATGATAAGGAGTGTGTGAGGAGTGTGAAGATGAAGAGGCGTGTGAGGATGATGAGGAGTGTGAGGATGATGAGGAGTGTGTGAGGAGTGTGAAGATGAAGAGGCGTGTGAGGATGAAGAGGAGTGTGAGGATGAAGAGGAGTGTGAGGATGATGAGGAGTGTGTGAGGAGTGTGAAGATGATGAGGAGTGTGAGGAGTGTGTGAGGAGTGTGAGGATGAAGAGGAGTGTGAGGATGATAAGGAGTGTGTGAGGAGTGTGAGGATGAAGAGGAGTGTGAGGATGATGAGGAGTGTGTGAGGAGTGTGAGGATGATGAAGAGTGTGTGAGGATGAAGAGGAGTGTGTGAGGAGTGTGAGGATGACGAGGAGTGTGTGAGGATGAAGAGGAGTGTGAGGATGATGAGGAGTGTGTGAGGAGTGTGAGGATGATGAGAAGTGTGTGAGGAGTGTGAGGATGAAGAGGAGTGTGTGAGGATGAAGAGGAGTGTGTGAGGAGTGTGAGGATGACGAGGAGTGTGTGAGGAATGTGAGGATGAAGAGGAGTGTGAGGATGATGAGAAGTGTGTGAGGATGAAAAGGAGTGTGTGAGGATGAAGAGGAGTGTGTGAGGAGTGTGAGGATGAAGAGGAGTGTGAGGATGACGAGGAGTGTGAGGATGACGAGGAGTGTGTGAGGAGTGTGAGGATGAAGAGGAGTGTGAGGATGACGAGGAGTGTGAGGATGACGAGGAGTGTGTGAGGATTGTGAGGATGACGAGGAGTGTGTGAGGAGTGTGAGGATGAAGAGGAGTGTGAGGATGATGAGAAGTGTGTGAGGAGTGTGAGGATGAAGAGGAGTGTGAGGATGATGAGAAGTGTGTGAGGAGTGTGAGGATGAAGAGGAGTGTGTGAGGATGAAGAGGAGTGTGTGAGGAGTGTGAGGATGACGAGAATGTGTGAGGAGTGTGAGGATGACGAGGAGTGTGTGAGGAGTGTGAGGATGAAGAGGAGTGTGTGAGGAGTGTGAGGAGTGTGTGAGGAGTGTGAGGATGAAGAGGAGTGTGAGGATGATGAGGAGTGTGTGAGGATTGTGAGGATGAGGAAGATGAGTGTGAGGATGAAGAGGAGTGTGAGGATGATGAGGAGTGTGTGAGGAGTGTGAGGATGACGAGGAGTGTGTGAGGAGTGTGAGGATGAAGAGGAGTGTGAGGATGATGAGGAGTGTGTGAGGAGTGTGAGGATGACGAGGAGTGTGTGAGGAGTGTGAGGATGAAGAGGAGTGTGAGGATGATGAGGAGTGTGTGAGGAGTGTGAGGATGAAGAGGAGTGAGGATGGCGAGGAGTGTGTGAGGAGTGTGAGGATGACGAGGAGTGTGTGAGGAGTGTGAGGATGATGAGGAGTGTGAGGAGTGTGTGAGGAGTGTGAGGATGAAGAGGAGTGTGAGGATGATGAGGAGTGTGTGAGGAGTGTGAGGATGAAGAGGAGTGTGAGGATGAAGAGGAGTGTGAGGATGACGAGGAGTGTGTGAGGAGTGTGAGGATGAAGAGGAGTGTGAGGATGATGAGGTGTGTGTGAGGAGTGTGAGGATGAAGAGGAGTGTGAGGATGAAGAGGAGTGTGAGGATGACGAGGAGTGTGTGAGGATTGTGAGGATGAGGAAGAGGAGTGTGAGGATGAAGAGGAAGACTCACGTGAGAGGAGAACAGCATGTTGTTGGAGTTGAAGGGCTCGCGGAACACCTTAATGATGAGGTTGAGGTCCCTCAGATACTGCCGTACCTCGGCCATGAAGGCCTTCACCAGATCATAGTACATCTGCTCCTCCGACGCCGACGGCTCTTCGTCCATCAGAGGGAACACACTGATGTCCTCCTCCACCTGATGGAACATGTCCATCAGCACCTGCAACCAGAGCAACAGGGGCGGGGCTTGAGTAACAGGGGTGGAGCTTGAGTAACAGGGGTGGGGCTTGAGTAACAGGGGCGGGGCTTGAGTAACAGGGGCGGGGCTTGAGTAACAGGGGCAGAGCTTGAGTAACAGGGGCAGAGCTTGAGTAACGGGCAGAGCTCGAGTAACAGGGGTGGGGCTTGAGTAACAGGGGTGGAGCTTGAGTAACAGGGGCAGAGCTTGAGTAACAGGGGTGGGGCTTGAGTAACAGGGGCGGGGCTTGAGTAACAGGGGCGGGGCTTGAGTAACAGGGGCAGAGCTTGAGTAACAGGGGCAGAGCTTGAGTAACGGGCAGAGCTCGAGTAACAGGGGTGGGGCTTGAGTAACAGGGGTGGAGCTTGAGTAACAGGGGCAGAGCTTGAGTAACAGGGGTGGGGCTTGAGTAACAGGGGTGGAGCTTGAGTAACAGGGGTGGGGCTTGAGTAACAGGGGTGGAGCTTGAGTAACAGGGGAAGAGCTTGAGTAACAGGGGTGGGGCTTGAGTAACAGGGGTGGAGCTTGAGTAACAGGGGCGGGGCTTGAGTAACAGGGGCAGAGCTTGAGTAACAGGGGCAGAGCTTGAGTAACAGGGGCGGGGCTTGAGTAACAGGGGTGGGGCTTGAGTAACAGGGGCAGAGCTTGAGTAACAGGGGCAGAGCTTGAGTAACAGGGGTGGGGCTTGAGTAACAGGGGTGGGGCTTGAGTAACAGGGGCAGAGCTTGAGTAACAGGGGCGGAGCTTGAGTAACAGGGGTGGGGCTTGAGTAACAGGGGTGGAGCTTGAGTAACAGGGGCAGAGCTTGAGTAACAGCGGTGGGGCTTGAGTAACAGGGGTAGAGCTTGAGTAACAGGGGTGGGGCTTTAGTAACAGGGGCAGAGCTTGAGTAACAGGGGCAGAGCTTGAGTAACAGGGGCAGAGCTTGAGTAACAGGGGTGGGGCTTGAGTAACAGGGGTGGAGCTTGAGTAACAGGGGCAGAGCTTGAGTAACAGGGGTGGGGCTTGAGTAACAGGGGTGGAGCTTGAGTAACAGGGGCAGAGCTTGAGTAACAGGGGTGGAGCTTGAGTAACAGGGGAAGACCTTGAGTAACAGGGGTGGGGCTTGAGTAAATGGACTTCATTTATAAAGCGCTTTCACAGACCCAATTCAATTTACAATTTGCCTCACATTCACCCATTCACTCACTCATTCACACACCGACGGGCGACGGCAGCCATGCAAGGCGCCATCCAGCTCGTCGGGAGCAGCTGGGGTTAGGTGTCTTGCTCATGGACACTTGGTCAGGTGGAACCGAGGATTGAACCACCAACCTTCCGGTTTGTAGACAACCAACATGAACCACTGAGCCACTGCCGCCCCAAGTAACAGGGGTGGAGCTTGAGTAACAGGGGAAGAGCTTGAGTAACAGGGGTGGGGCTTGAGTAACAGGGGTGGAGCTTGAGTAACAGGGGCGGGGCTTGAGTAACAGGGGCAGAGCTTGAGTAACAGGGGCAGAGCTTGAGTAACAGGGGCGGGGCTTGAGTAACAGGGGTGGAGCTTGAGTAACAGGGGCAGAGCTTGAGTAACAGGGGCAGAGCTTGAGTAACAGGGGTGGGGCTTGAGTAACAGGGGCAGAGCTTGAGTAACAGGGGCAGAGCTTGAGTAACAGGGGTGGGGCTTGAGTAACAGGGGCAGAGCTTGAGTAACAGGGGCGGGGCTTGAGTAACAGGGGCAGAGCTTGAGTAACAGGGGTGGGGCTTGAGTAACAGGGGTGGAGCTTGAGTAACAGGGGCGGGGCTTGAGTAACAGGGGTGGGGCTTGAGTAACAGGGGCAGAGCTTGAGTAACAGGGGTGGGGCTTGAGTAACAGGGGCAGAGCTTGAGTAACAGGGGTGGAGCTTGAGTAACAGGGGTGGGGCTTGAGTAACAGGGGTGGAGCTTGAGTAACAGGGGTGGGCCTTGAGTAACAGGGGTGGGCCTTGAGTAACAGGGGCGGGGCTTGAGCAAGTGCTGGGCGGAGATTATTTGCTTGAATGTTGACGTTTGATGTGTTCAATTAGAGCTTCACGGTTAATAATACAAAAAATAAAATAAAATAAAACCGAAATGCTGATTTATGACTTAGTGCAATTTATGCAATTTAATTAAATACATGCATGTGTTTCAGAGCGAATCGCTGTTTATTTTCACGCAAGCATATATATTGAAATATTTAATTTCTTGATTTTTTCTTATTTTCATTTTTCAAAAGTGTATGTATATATATATATAATATTATATATTGATATTAAATATAGGTATTATAATTTTACAGTTGCAATGTAAAATGATTTAATTATTATTGAAAATGGAGAAATTTATATATATTATATATATATATATAAATTGATATTTATTCATATATATGTAAGATTTATTATATTTAGTATTGTACTTTTACATATGTAAAAAATATGTATTATATTTAATATTATATATATGATATTAAATATAAGTTTAGTAATTTTACAGTTGTAATGTAAAATAAAACATGCTGTGTACAACACAATAAAACAACACAATGTAAAATTATTATATTAGTTTTTTATTGTTATATTTCACAGTAAAATAAAATATATATCAGTAAAATGTCTTATACTTTGATGTAGTAATAATACTACGACTACTACTAATTATTATTTTATAGTCATATTGATATATAATCACAAAATTGCTGCCCTACCAACAAGCACAGAATTTGTTTTTATCATATTTAAAATATTTTTTATAATTATTGATTTCATTTTATACACTTTTTTTATAAGACAAATTGATGATTTTTAGATTTTTTTAGGCCCAGTGTTATTAACATTTTTGGATTGGCCTTTATTTGTATGTTTTTAGTTTAATTTTTTTTAATTTTAGTTAAGTTTGAGTCATTTCGTTGTGTGCTTTTGTCATTTTATAATAAAAAAAAAAATAGTTTTGCAATTAAGGTTTAATTTATTTTTATTTTAAGTTTTAGTTTATTTCCAGTTAAAAATGTTAGTGTTTTAACTCATTTTGGTTTATTGCCAATGCAACATTTTTCATTTTCTTTGATTTAATTTGACAGAGATGTTTGAACCGAGTGTGTTAACGATGACAGGGCTGGTGTTCGGTGATGTCATACCTTATCCGCACACATGGCCACGGTGATGTCCTGCTGCGAGATCTCATAATGGCGGATGTTTCGCACGTAGTTCCCCGCCAGCTTCAGTATGTCGGCAGAGATGTACTCCAGCACCGCCACGATGTACACGGACACCTGGTGGTCGATTTTATACCCCAGAACCTCCTGCAGGAGAGACCACGGTCACATGATCAGCTCAATCACTCATGCTTAATGGACACACGAACACAAAAGAGCAGAGCCAGTAGCGGAGATAGCGTGGGTGCTTGGGTGCGGCCGCCCCAGGGCCCCGTGCCAATAAGGGGCCCCTCAAACGCCGCCGATCTTGCGTCACTGGACAGGAACGGGCTCTCGCCAGCAGTGATGCCGGGAACTTTTTTCAGTAACGAGTAATAACGCGTTACTATTTCCAAACCAGTAATCAGATTAAAATTACTGATCCAAATTACTGTGCGTTACTATTTTTTGTCATTTTCTTTAGTAGAAATGATGGCTGATATGCGATATGAACCGAAATGTGTGTGAGAAGGCAGAATCATGACACACTCCAACTCCCAGCGTTATCCTTCCCGTCCAGATCCAATGCTACCACATCTTTAAATTACTATTAGTAGGCTATTATTTGAAGTTAACATAATAAAATACGTAGACCTACACCACAACACTAGTCGAGGATAATTTCTTTAAAATTGGGCAATTCCAGCGTTATGGACGTGACGTGAGGTAAAAAAACTTTAAATATAAATTCTCCGAAAATGTAATACCAATATATTGAATAACCAACATTAAATATATTGAAACGTCTGTTTATCCTCCTTAAAGTCGGCATGAAATCAAATTTGACAAATCTTCTTTTTATATGTAATATTGTAGTGTTTATTATAAATGATTTATCTGTGCACTTCATTATTTTTTTTTATAATTCATGTACCCTTATAATCTTTAATCAAATCCATTACCCTTCCCTCCCCCCTCGACACGACCTCTCTTCTCTTTCGGTCACGTGCAATGGCGAAAGGGTGCGGCTATCGGTGCACCGCCTCTCAGAGAAGATACATTCAAATCTGCCTCCATTTTGTTTGCAACGCCCAACCTCCAACGATCCAATCAATTCCCGAAGGACGAAATCAAGCCCCGCCCTACATTTTTTTCTAATTTTAGAAGCCGTTTCACTCGGATATACGTCACAACAAAGAAAAAATGACAATCTCAACTTCCGTTTCATTTAATAAATGACTTTAATAAAGGAGTCCATACTCCAGAGATTAGAAAAATATCAGTCTACACATGTGTTTTATATTTAATATGAGGGAAATACACGGACGTGACACAAAAAAAACGTTAACTTTTAGGTGGCAAAAGTACAAAAAGCAATACCCACCGGATGAAGAAGGGCTGGCTCTCCACAGAACAAAATATTCATTTTGTCTTATTTTTCGTGTTCGCATTTATGAGGGAAAAGCAATGTTACGAGACAGTTCCCCGTTACGGACGTGAGCGCTCTGAGAGAATAAAAGACTGCTTTAAAACTTTCCCAGAGACATCATACATAAAGCACAAAGCCATTCATTAAGGCGAATTTCGTTTTGTATTAATTGTATCTTAATTTTAATCAACGTTTCATCAACCAATTACCTGGATTTAATAAATTAGAAGCAAATAGGCTATAGCAGACAATAGATAATTACGACACGGAGGCGCCGGCGCGTGTGAACTGGAGCTCGTCTTGTGAGTCATAAATGAACCGAAACACAGAGTAGGCCTACTTGCCTCACACACCTGAGAAATATATCTATAGAAAGCTCGAAATGTGTACTTTTACAGAACAATTCAAAACGAAAGAAAACAGACTCTTCTCTAAAGAACGAGATAGCCTTTGTGTTTTATTTAACATATAAGCTTACTTGGCTCAACAAGTAACACATTATTACATATGCATTCATCAGATATTTTACGTTTTTTTTTAACGGTTTTAATTTTTAAATGACTTGGTAGCAGAGGGCCCCATGATGAAGCTCCGCCCCCACTGTACTGAGAGTCTAGCTCCGCCCCTGAGCAGAGCAATTATTGAAGAGAATTATATGTAAGCAATAAGGTACGAGAGGCTGTGCTGTAAAACGGTTACCAAACAATACAAATATTAAAGCCGAAAAATATGCAACTTTCATAAACTAAAATCACTAAAAGTCTTCCTTCCGCTGGAAAAAATAGTCCCTGACAGTAACAGCAACAGAAGTTACATACATTATTTCGCCAATAGATGGCGGCAAACACTGTCTTAATGAGTGAGTCGGTCAGTAGAGAAGACTTTTACATGGAAAGGACTCAAACTTGTTATTCTACAGTCTATGGATCAAACATGTGTTTGCGATGCTAAGAGTGGTTTCTAGGGGTGTTGTGTAGTGATACATAGAACCGTTGGGTGAAGCGGTCACCGTGAATAAAACACAGCTACTGACCAATCAGAATCAAGGATTGGAACTAACCGTTTTATAAAAGAGAATAAGTGATTATTTCAGGTGCCAGTAAAACACACTAAACATCCGCACATCATCACACACACCCTTCACCATGGGGAACTTTCCATAAGATCGTCTCTCAATGCTAATCAAATCAGCTATTAGGCTAACTGAGCTAAAACCATGCCGACTCTTGGTGTGTGATGATGTGGGATATTTTAATCCCAAAGGCTGAGGGAACTTTATCAGGATCATAGTGTCCTGGATCATGAAATAACTGGCCTTTACAAATATAAATCTGCCCCTCTATGGGAGTTTAACACAGGGGTGTCCTGACTTATGACCCCTGTAGTTTAAGGAAGAACATTTATTAATTTACGATACATTATTCATTCACTAAGAAAATTGGTGTCCTTAAAGGTTGGATTTTTCCTCATTTTTTTAATTAAGGCATTAAGATACATTTTCAAAAGATGATTTTTTAACCCTCTTTTTAGACGACTTTAGCATGGGTGTGTTCACTTAAGCTAAGCACTGAATAATTACATTTTTTCTTCTTTTCTTTCATTTTCTCTCAACAACCTCACCATTTCTCTGATAGCTTATTTTTATTCCTTTCTTTTTTATCTCATCTTTGATTATTACTATTGCTATATATATATAAAAATTGTATATATAATGAAAATTGTTCTACAAATATATTAGGAAACTTATAATAGAGATACACACATACTCAACACAATTTTACACACACACTTCACATAATTACATGTACACCCTTTCTGTTTTATGTGTTTTGTATTGATGGTATCGTCTAACTGTAATGTATTCTGCTTTAATAATAGAAACAAAAAGGCAGAAAAGTAAATTATCAGAGAAATGCTAAGTTCACTTATGCTAAAGCGCTGTAAGAAATTATATAAGAGAATAAATGATTGTTTCAGGTGCCAGTAAAACACAAGGGCATGTTGACAGGAACTGTGTTGAGTAACAGCGCCATCTACAGGACAACTCAACGCTATGTTTATATTTGAAGAGTTTGGTTCCAAAACGCAATAAATCCATTTAGATTAATTTGAGTAAAAACGTGTTTTCTTTACCAAGAAAGTGGAAAGATGAAAACCATTATTTTCTGTTTCAAACTTTCACATAGCATTTGTAGGTCATAATAACAAAAAAAAATTTAAATCCAGGTTTTGATTTTCAAAGATTTATTATATAAACGGATTATTTTTCCCCTCAAAATGCAATAAATCCTTTTTTTCTTTTTATCAAAATGCAATTAATCCATTGAATCAATAAAAAAGTTTTTTTTTTTTTCATATTGAAACCGTTGAAAATACACAACAATGTAAGTTTATTAGTATAATATTTTTATTAAGAACTGTAAAGAAGATTAAAAACATGCCTCGAGTGCCTCATCTTCTTAATCTCCTCACGTAAATGATTCGATTTCGATGCCTTACGTTTATTAACCACCGCAGAAACAACCACAGGTTCATCAATGCCGTCAAAATTATCCATTTTTTTGTTTGTTTGTTGATCCAAAAGTACAAAATAGATAAGAAAAACTAGGAAGCCGGGTGTGTTTAAGGCGCTGCCGTTCCTGTTTACATTGCGTGGAATGGTGCGTTGTGATTGGTTGAGAGCGGATATATCGCGGCGGATATCGCATTTTACTTAAAATTAAACATTGACTTTTCAATACCAACCAGATACAATACTGATTTTTGCAGTAACTAATTTTTTTTAGAAATGGCGTTTATCGTGTTTTGGAACCAAACTCTTCAGATCTACAGGTGAAACTGGAAAAATTAGAATGTGGTGCAAAAGTTCATTTATTTCAGTGATTCAACTTAAAAGGTGAAACTAATATATTATATAGACTCATTACATGCAAAGTGAGATATTTCAAGCCTTTATTTGTTATAATTGTGATGATTATGGCTTACAGCTTATGAAAACCCAAAGTCAAAATTAGAATATTGTGAAAAGGTTTTCATAAGCTGTAAGCCATAATCATCACAATTATAACAAATAAAGGCTTGAAATATCTCACTTTGCATGTAATGAGTCTATATAATATATTAGTTTCACCTTTTAAGTTGAATCACTGAAATAAATGAACTTTTGCACGATATTTTAGAGTTTCACCTGTAATATGATAGTCAACAAAAAACACATACGCATATTTTTTGTTGCGTTTTAGTTTTTTTGACTATATTTTGTCCAAAAAAAAGATTTGTCTGACCATTATTTCAGGCTTTACAGGGTTAAACGTCTTTTTGATAGGACGCAGAAAATTTGCTTCCACGTGTGACTGTTGAATTTACTTTGAATCTTAAATTACAATTTAGTAAATTATTGATTTTCTATTCAATTACGTCTTAAAAAACATGGCCAACACACTACTAACTAACGCAACCAGGCCCCGCCCCTTTATTCTGCGCATTAATTATTTAAAGGCACAGTGTAACTAAAACTCCAGCTGAATTACCTTCAGGAGCGGATGGATCTTATCCACCGGCAGGGCTAAAGGGTTCCTCCTCTTCCTCTTCTCTATAGCAGCCTGAGCGTCTGCGATGGCCCATTTCTCGATCGGGTGTGGGAAACTCCTCTGCACACGCTCCTAAAAAGCCACAGTCACATATGAGATGGAGAAACCAGCAGAAACAGCAAGCAAACAGAGTTTATATGTGTGGGGCGTCACAGGATAAAGGGCTGAGGGATGAAGCATGATCTTTCACACGGTACAATGCGAGAGAGAGAGATGAAGAGGGATTATGATGGCTGTGAAGATGAAGATGAAATCTAAGATCAGAGAACGAGCGGAGGGACCCGACCATGATAAACCAGCTAACCGGTTTAGCATGCTCTGTGGTTGAGGTCTTAACCACAAACTAAAGCACCTGTCCATCTCACAGCCGGCGTCTGTGAGCAACGACCAAACACACAAAAACAAACACGTGGAACATGAGTTAGTGAAGGTCCGAGCGCCGTCTGAAACGCTCATGGAGTCAGAAATGAGAAACACATTAAAGCCAGTCGCACAATAAAAGATAGATATACGTTATAGTGAGTCCCATGATGCTCGGTGTCTCGAAGCAAGCATTATAACTCTATGTTTTTCATATTTGGCTTGAGGGCGAGTAAATCATGGGCTAATTTTCATTTTTGAGTGAACTATCCCAAAGCCCGTCTACGGAGAGCCTGGCCACTCCCTATTAAGTCCTATTGTACCGAACTGTGGTTGTAGTTCCACCAGAGCTCCACTGGAGGCGATCACCCGAGTGCAGAATGAATGGGAGTCCATGGGGCTAGACAGCTAAATGTGTCTCTCTCACCCGATTGCCTTTGAGAAATCTCAGATTTGATTGTAGGTTTTGCAAGTTCAACATGGGTTATAGGGCGAAAGTTGAATGAACGAGTGCTTATGTCCTTTCGAGTTCTTACAGGTTGAGTTGTTGTTGCCCATAACACGCTAATGGACGCTGGTTGGTCAGTGAAGGACTGATTACGACCAGAGACACCGCTTGATGGCATCCGAAGCGGGACCAATGTTAAGGGGAACAATGTTAAGGACAAAATGAACCTTTGGTCTAATTACACATTGTTACCTAGTCAACCGTTATCTGAAATATGTTTTCATGATTATCGAATGTAAATAGTTTTATCTCTAAAAAAAGGTTAGCCTATAAAGCTAGTATAACGCTAGTATATTGGGCATAGTGTGATGACAAATAAAAATCGCTTGTTAATACCACTAACAAGGCTGAAAATAGCCCCACACTAACACGGTAGCATAATGAGGGTCCCTACCTTCAAACCGAAGCATTGAGAACTTTGTAAGTGTCCAGACAGTTTAATAAGAAGATATTTTAAACATACAGTCAACTTCGCGTATACAGGCAGAATCCATCTTTGAAATACAGTCTTTACCAGTCGATCTACGAACGCCGATCCAAGCCTTCTGTTCGCGCTCACCTTATCACAACTTATAGCTCGTTCACATTCTCACCAGCGCACTTGGATCGGCGTTCGTAGATCGACTGGTAGAGACTGTATTTCAAAGATGGCTTCTGCCTGTATACGCGAAGTTGACTGTATGTATTAAATATCTTCTTATTAAACTGTCTGTACACTGACAAAGTTCTCAATGCTTCGGTTTGAAGGTAGGGACCCTCATTATGCTACCGTGTTAGTGTGGGTCTATTTTCAGCCTTGTTAGTGGTATTAACAAGCGATTTTTATTTGTCATTACTCGATGCCCAATATACTAGCGTTATACTAGCTTTATAGACTAAAATGTTTTTAGAGATAAAACTATTTACATTCGATAATCATGAAAACAAATCTCAGATAACGGTTGACTAGGTAACAATGTGTAATTAGACCAAAGGTTCATTTTGCGCCGGAGTTCTCCTTTAAGTCTCCTAACACATGTATTTATTTACCATGGTATTTACCCGTGTCAGCTGTGTTGTCGATGCCTCGAGAGAAAGGAAAGTGCAGAGCGCGAAAGCACCAAAGTGACTGAAGGATTGCCATAAAGCAGTATCTCTGGTCGTACGTATGACGTCATTGACATTTTAAAAGACTTTTAAAAGCAAATAAGTGACTCTAAAAAATCTAACACCCAGTAATCTGTCATTTCTTTGCATCTCCTTTTCGAAAACAACATTTAAATTACTAGACAAAAAAAACATATCCTGACAAAAGTGGATTTTGAGGGGTTTCGCTCCATAGACCTCCATTCATTCTGCACTCGTCCTGTGAGCGCCCCCATGTGGAGCCGGAGTGGAACTGCAGCCGGTTCAGGAGCCGGACGTTTACTGGGAGTGGGAGTTCTCCCCTTATTAGACATTCTCTGACTATCCCTTTAACGCTTTGGCGGCGGTTGTCATGGCGACGGCGTTCACCTCGACGTCCTGAACGGTGCGCGGCTGCGCCTGACAGAGTGTGTTGAGCAGCACCAGAATCAGGCCCTCGATGTACTGGAGCGCCTCCTGCTGGGACGACAGCTTCGGGTGCACCTGGTTCAGCACCTGAAACACACACAACACCAAATGGTGAACATCCAGCGGTTAATGTTGTTTATGTGTCTATGTGGTGTTTTTAATACGCTTTAAGAAACACATGTGTAAGTTCATAAGTCGACAGCATTGCTGAGTATTTCCTCCTTAAAACTGCAGTGAACCAAAGACAGTTTTAAAAACACGGTTTGAAATCGCTGGTGTTTCTGACGTCACAAACGACCTTGTAACCAATCAGATCAACGTGTGATCGTCAACCAGTGGATCTCTGAGCTGAGTGAGTGGAGGCGGGGCTCATCTGCATATTCATAGAGCCGCGCATACTAAATGAGGCAAGGGTGTCGAGTTACATTCAAGATATTTTAAGGTATGAAGACTTTTTTGTCAAGGAGAAAACATTATAATATGTCATTTTTATGATCAAAGTACAATTATTGCCTACTGGGGGACTTTAAACACAACAGAACGAGACGCCCATCTAAATCTGCTCAGCCCGACACCAAATCCTCAAATTAATATTTGTAAAAGAACCATCACACATCTGCTCTATAAAAACATCAGTAGATGAAATGTAATGAAATAATAACAAGAGTGTTTGCAGTTCCCCGTGTCTGACCCGACAGAGCCAAGAAAAGCAGAGCAGACATCGGAGGATTGGGTGCGTTATGAGGTCAGGGCGATGTCATTTCCTGTGTTTTTGCACCTTACACTCTAACATGTTAATTTAAGCAAACTGACAGTAATGAGCAAGAAGGCAACACAGGTGTTTAAATATGTAAAAGAAAGACTTTCTTAATGTTCCCAGTCTTTTTGGAACACGATTCACTGCAGGGTTGCCAAGTCCGTGGTTTTCCTTCAGAATTGGGCTACTTTTAAAGTCCCCCTGTAGTGAAAATCAAGTTTTTAATGTTGTTTATGTGTCTATGTGGTGTTTTTAATACGCTTTAAGACACACCATGTGTAAGTTCATAAGTCGACAGCATTGCTGAGTATTTTCTGCTTAAAACTGCAGTGAACCAAAGACAGTCTCAAACACACGTTTTTTTTTTCCAATTCACTGTGGTGTAAAGAAGGGGAAGGGAAATAAGGGGTAAAAAGGGGTAAAAAATAAATATATTGTGTCTACTCTGACATGTTAATTGTATGATCGCAATATGAATAATCTCACAATAAAAAAACAAAAAAAAATAAAAAAAAACAGTTTTAAATCGCTGGTGTTTCTAACGTCACAAACGACCTTGTAACCAATCAGATCAACGTGTGATCGTCAACCAGTGGATCTCTGAGCTGAGTGAGTGAGTGGAGGCGGGGCTCATCTGCATATTCATAGAACCGCGCACACTAAATGAGGCAAGGGTGTCGAGTTACATTCAAGATATTTTAAGGGATGAAGTTTTTTTTTTCTTCAAGGAAAAGACATTTAAATATGTAATTTTGGTGATCAAAGATGAGTTTTGGGATAAAGTTATTGACTACAGGGGGACTTTAACAATCTGAGCAACATCTACTTGTTGAAATAAAATAATCATTAACCGAAATAAAATATTAAAAATATTATAATAATATTTTAAAAAAATGAACTTAAGGCAAAATGAAGTACTAAAACAACTAAAACTAACGGGAAAACATTCTATGCTGACAATCTTAAATCTAACAAAACAACCAAACACTATTAAAAAAATGCCAACAAAATTACTAAAACTATAAAATCTAAAAAAAATGTTCATAAAAAAAAGCTATAATAGCATGATAGTAAAATAACGAGTGTCTTTATTCTCCCTCCCACCTAAATCTGTGTGTGTGAGGGATTCGTCAGCTCCCACAATGAGATGCTTTTAAAAGCGCAGCCAGAAACATACAGCATGTGAGGGATTGTGGGTATTCTAGTGAAGCTGGCCTGAGGACGTCTTCCTGTTGAGACATCGTTCACGACACACACACACACAGTTCCTCATGTGAAGTCTCAGTGTGTAAATGGGTTTCTGTGTGACATTCTGGGAAATCCTCAACACAAACTACCGACGCCAACTAAACCACAGCACGGTGATGGACAGCTGTCAATCAATCTAAAACCACAACAAGCCTGACACATGCATACAGTAGATCACAGAAATGCAGAATCAGCAGCGCTCATGATGCCATCACATGTTCAGTAGCGACACACAACGCTCGACTTCACAGTTATGACAGGAATTTTACTCTGAGAAACCACAGCTAGTACAGGCCTGCGTTCACACACACACACACACACACACACTTGACTTTACCCTGCTGTACCACAGTACAGAATCCAGACGTCAGACGCTCGAGTACAAACACGGTCGGGTTACTGGGGCAAGAAACTCCACCAATAAAACTACTCTGATTCATCATGATCAAGCTGAAGAAAAAATAACAATTAAGTGCATCATAAAAATATGAAATTAAATAATTTTTAAAAAATAAAACAATCATTAAAAGTTGCTTAAATCAAATATTTAAAATTAAAATAAGTAAATCATTTTTAAATGAAAATAATCTAAATAAACATACCTTATAATTAAATGATACAAATGTATATAAATACATCATTTTAAAATAAGAACAAAACAAAAAAATACTAAAATATAACTCATAAAAATGTAAAATTAAATGAAGTATTTTTAAAATGAAACAATCACTTATTAAAAGTTAATTCCATCAATTATGTAAAATTAAAATAATTTAAAAATAAATCTTACTAATAAATAAATTCAAATATACATGCATTTAAAAGAGAACTAAAAATAAAACTTTTTAATTAAATCATTTTTTTGAAGTACCACTTATTGAAAGGGTTAAAAATAAAATACTTATTAAAATTAAATTATTTTTAAAATACAAAATAAAAATACTATGTAAAAGTTAATTCAATCAAATATGTCAAATTAAAATAAGTAAATAAAATTAAAATAAAAAACTTTCTAATAATTAAATTCAAATATACATACATTTAAAATAGAACTTAAAATAAAATGTACTAATTAAATAAAAAAGTTTTTTTTTTTATATATATAAATACCCATTATTAAAAGAGTTAAAAAATAAAACACTTAAGTTAATTAAATCATACAAATTTAGGATTAAACTACATTATTTTAAAATAGGAACAATTCAAATAAAACTTACTAAAACTAATAAAATCATTAAAATGTTAAATGTTTTAAATAAAATTAAAAATGTTAAATATTTTAAATAAATCGAAAACAAAAACACTAATTTAGTCGTTAATTATTTTAAAATAAAATTCATCAAAATAAAGCACCTACTAAAAAAAGATCTAATCTATTAATTGTTGATTAGCATTAATTTAACATCAGAGAACTATGAACATGTGAATGTGTTTTTAAATCCCTAAAATATTACATTTTGAAATCTCAGAGGGAAATATTTTAGCTCAATGGCTGATAACTGACTGGTTATTATGTGTTATTTTATATATTTTTTTTAACAAATTCACATGAAATCAAGCCCTCTGAAGACAAAGTGCAGCAGGCTCCGGTTCTGTCTTCTGATTGGTCAATCCCGTGTTGATCTGCACCTGTAGAGACTGACTATCAGCCTCAGTTCATAAGCCATAGCTAGATCTACTAGTGAAGATGCAAGACAGAGAGCAATCTGGTGAAGGCAATTTTCTCACACACTCTCTCTCTCTCACACACACACACAC
>JARWKJ010000022.1:1378932-1418932 GCA_029959095.1 Rhinichthys osculus | reverse complement strand
GATTATTGCTACTCTTTAGGTCATAATATTAATGTTTTATCTTATAAATATGACATAGTATGTCACAATTTCGACCATTGCATCATAATCATGTCTTTTTGTGTGATTATTGCTACTCTTTAGGTCGTAATATTGATGTTTCATCTTTCAAATATGACTTATGTCATAATTTTGACTATCACATCATAATCATGTCTTTTTGTGTGATTATTGCTACTCTTTAGGTCATAATATTAATGTTTTATCTTATAAATATGACATAGTATGTCATAATTTCGACCATTGCATCATAATCATGTCTTTTTGTGTGATTATTGCTACTCTTTAGGTCATAATATTAATGTTTTATCTTATAAATATGACATAGTATGTCACAATTTCGACCATTGCATCATAATCATGTCTTTTTGTGTGATTATTGCTACTCTTTAGGTCGTAATATTGATGTTTCATCTTTCAAATATGACTTATGTCATAATTTTGACTATCACATCATAATCATGTCTTTTTGTGTGATTATTGCTACTCTTTAGGTCATAATATTAATGTTTTATCTTATAAATATGACATAGTATGTCACAATTTCGACCATTGCATCATAATCATGTCTTTTTGTGTGATTATTGCTACTCTTTAGGTCGTAATATTGATGTTTCATCTTTCAAATATGACTTATGTCATAATTTTGACTATCACATCATAATCATGTCTTTTTGTGTGATTATTGCTACTCTTTAGGTCATAATATTAATGTTTTATCTTATAAATATGACATAGTATGTCATAATTTCGACCATTGCATCATAATCATGTCTTTTTGTGTGATTATTGCTACTCTTTAGGTCATAATATTAATGTTTTATCTTATAAATATGACATAGTATGTCATAATTTCGACCATTGCATCATAATCATGTCTTTTTGTGTGATTATTGCTACTCTTTGGGTCATAATATTAATGTTTTATCGTATAAATATGACATAGTATGTCATAATTTTGACCATCGCATCATAATCATGTCTTTTTGTGTGATTATTGCTACTCTTTAGGTCATAATATTAGTGTTTTATCTTTCAAATATGACTTATGTCATAATTTTGACTATCACATCATAATCATGTCTTTTTGTATGATTATTGCTACTCTTTAGGTCATAATATTAATGTTTTATCTTATAAATATGACTTATGTCATAATTTTGACTATCACATCATAATCATGTCTTTTTGTATGATTATTGCTACTCTTTAGGTCATAATATTAATGTTTTATCTTATAAATATGACATAGTATGTCATAATTTTGACCATCGCATCATAATCATGTCTTTTTGTATGATTATTGCTACTCTTTAGGTCGTAATATTGATGTTTCATCTTTCAAATATGACTTATGTCATAATTTTGACTATCACATCATAATCATGTCTTTTTGTATGATTATTGCTACTCTTTAGGTCATAATATTAATGTTTTATCTTATAAATATGACATAGTATGTCATAATTTCGAAGGTGTCAGTCATAATAAAGATTTAGCCTACTAAAGCATGTTTCTTTCTTATGTGTGTTCCATGCATTATATCGGTCACTTGCTCTTCAGATATCGGCACTCAGATAAGAGCTTGTTATCAGTATCGGCCGATGATAAACTCAAACAGTAAAGATCAAAGCACTGGCAACGACAAGGTCATGGGTCGATTCCCAGGAACACGTGATCTGATTCAATGTAGATCTTTATTGCAAGTCCCTTTGGATAAAGCATCGGTCATGTATGAAGTGTGATTGACAGCTGTCTCACCTTGTTGAGTGACGGCACCAACAGTCCTCTCCATTTGGGCGCGTTCTCCTCACTGTAGAAATCATACTGGAAGGGCGCAGCCTGCATGACTGTGTGTGTGTGTGTGTGTCACATCCACCTGATCTCACACACCGGCTCAAAGCATCCAGCCAGAGGAGGAGGAGGAGGAAGAGCACACCTGCTTAATGTGACCATTTCATCCTCCAGACAGTCCGCCAGGCATGTGTTATCGATCAGACACCGATCAGATGTGTGTATCAGTGCGCGCGCATCTCCTCAGGGCTCCTCTGTTATCGATCAGATATCGATGAGGTATCGATCAGTCTGATCAGCGACTCCAGTCACAGAGCGCATCTGTTTTCAGGACACTCGCTGTTTTTGATGCTGATGCGCGTGTTTTGATCAGATCTCAGTGTTTTATTGATCCGCGTTCATTCGGGCGGTTCATGAACATGCGCAATAAAACGCCTCCAAAAACTCTCTGCTCTCGGCGCGTTTCGCGTCAGCCGCTCCACACGCGCAGCGACAAACACACGAGCATCCGATGAAGCGCACAAGTCCAAACCGAGAGGAAAAACTGAAGGTAGAAAAGAAAGATTCTCTCCGCGGTTTGAAAGAGACGAAGCAAAAACACTGAGCGTGTGATGACGCGATGACGCACGGCGACGCAGGCGAAACTAACAGAGCGCCGGGACGCAGATCGCAGATCACTCCCGTCACCCGGAAAGTAAAACATAATAAGTATCAAATAATAAATAATAAGGATATAGCAAGTTCAACAAGCATAATAATACATAATATTAAATATACATAAAAAAAAAAAAAAAAGTGCATGCTTACTTTTTTTACATCTCTAAAAGAGAATTTGAAATTGTTTGGATATACAGCTTGATTTTCTTTTTTATGATACTGATTTTTAGTTACTAAATGTGATTTATCTCTGGGGTTTGTTAGAGTGCGATGACGCAATGACGCACGGCGCCGCAGACCAAACCAACAGAGCGCAGAGACGCAGATCACTCCGTCACCAGGAAAATACAACATAGGAGTAGCACAATACAAGTATTTCCCCCTTGTGCTCCTTCTGTCATCAGTTTGATGAGACAATTATTCATTTGTTTTGGGAATGTGTGTATTGCAAAATATTTTGGGTTGACTTCTCAAATTTAATTAAAAGGTATCTATCTTTAAACTTCTGTATTGCCAAAAAACTGTGTTTTTTGGTGACTCTCTCTGAAATTAGACCCCTTTCATTTTAATTTTGTCCTTAACTTGCTACTTTTCTTGCCAAATTTTATATTCACAAGTGTAAATTTTCAAAGAAAACTCCTTCTTTTTTCATTTTTAAGAAAGATTTTGATATGTATCTAAGTTCTTTGAAGAACTCTAAAAACTCCACTGCATGTAGTTTGAAATGGTGTCAATCTTTTAAGCTAGTTTAATGTTACTTATGTTTATGTAATGTAATCCTTTGCATTGTTTATTATTGTCCTAATTTGTTTTTTGTGATTACTGGAATATAAAAATAATAAAAATGAAAAAAGCACAATAAATGTGACAATTTTTCAAATATAGAACGTATAATACAATTAAAAATATTTACATTACAAAATTATGTGCGTGCTCACAGTTTTACAGCTCTACGATTTTTTAGAAATTACAATTGTTTTGGATTAATGCTTGCTTTTGTGGCTTCCATTACTAAATTAGTCTAAATTATCTCTGGCTTTTTTCATGTTTTTTTTATGTATGATGTACGTCATTTTTTAAAACAAATTAAGTAGGGTTTACTTGATATTTACCCACAACACAATAATGATTGTGTTCACCACCTGTGACGTCTTTCTTGAGAAACCATTGAGTTATTTGAAATACATATTCTTTGCTGTGTGGCAATATTACTAACGATATTAATATTATAAAAATAAATAAAAACTTCAGCGTGAATGTGATCACGTGACGATGAGCGGCGGCGCGCGCCAGTGACGTCAGTGCGCGTCTGGCGGGAATCTGACGGTTCGCGGAGTGTCAACAAACTCCCGACGCGTTTCATTCACATTTATTCGACCATAAAGAGATTTATTCTGCTTATTCTCTTCCGTCGGTCGTGTCAGCTGTAGTGAGAGCGTCTCTACCCCTGTAGTGTGTTCTGTTGTGCTGTTTATAGGTGGAGATATGCAGGCGTTTTTGAAAGGACCTTCCTCACAGAGTATTAAAGCTCAGAAACCTTCATCATCATCAGGTGGAGAGAAGAAGCAGAGAGCACTTCCCTGGGTGGAGAAATAGTGAGACTTCATCATATCTGCATAAACGCTCAATATTCATGTGATCTGACTGAGAGTTACTGAAATATCATATCAGCAAACGTTAAAAAATGAAACTGAATTATGCATTTTTGACCCGACGTGTGTTCGTAGTTGACCTCAGATTTAACCTGTTCATGTTCTGATCTCTTAATTAGCAGACCAAAGTGTGTGGATGAAGTGGCCTTTCAGGAGGAGGTGGTTGCAGTACTGAAGAAGTCTCTAGAGGGCGCTGATGTGCGTGAGGCGAATCATCAATGTCAAATGTTAATTTTATTTATATAGCATTATTTAGCGATTCATCACAACTCACTAGGGATGGGCGATACCACTTATTTTGTTTTTGATACATACCGATACTTTAAAGGCCAGTATCGCCGATATGATGCCTCTAAAATGAACTTTTAAATAAAATAAAAAATCTTAAATTATTGAATTACTAAGAGTATAACTGGTAATGATACCCTCTTAACATTATTATTTGAAATGCATTTTAACATTCAATACGCCTTAATTGGAACTTATTCGATTTTTTTGTCTTTACACATGGTTAAAAGTTTACTTATAGTAGTAACCATGGAAATCTACAAAATATTGTAGGCCTAATTGAACTATGTCATTATAATGTCACTGTGATATTGATATTTTTATTTGAGATCGATACTCGACGTCGGTATATATCAATATATATCAATACTTCATATCGATACGCCCATCCCTACAACTCACGAGAACAGTTGAGATTTAACATGTTGCTAGCATGATTTAGCACAGTCCTAGCATGATTTAAAATGTTGTTAGCATGATTTAGCACATTGTTAGTATGAATGGGTATGTTGCTGCTACCATGATTTAGCATGATGTTGGCATGTTTTAACACGTTGCTAACATGCAGCACATTGTTAACATGTGTTTAACATAATTGAACACATTGATAGCATGTTGATAGCATGTTTTAACATGTTGTTAGCATTATTTAACACATTGCTAACATGAAATGGTATGTTGTTAGCATGAATTAGCATGTTGCTAACATGATTTGGTGTGTTGCTACCACCATGATTTAGCATGTTGCATGTTAGTGTGATTTACTACCTGGCTAGCATGAATTGGCATGTTGTTAGCATGATTTGGCGTGTTTTGCTAACTTGGTTTACATTTATGCGTCTGGCAGACGCTTTTATCCAAAGCGACTTGCATTGCATTTTAAGGCACACATTTACATTCTTATCCGTTCTTGCTTTCCCTGGGAAGCGAACCCATGACCTTGGCGTTGCAAGCGCCAACGCTCTACTGTTTGAGCTAAGCTAACAAATTGGCGTAATGATGATGTGCTGTGTTCTCTCAGCTGCCCAACCTGCTGTTCTATGGACCGCCTGGAACCGGAAAGACGTCCACCATCCTCGCGGCGGCCAGAGAGCTTTATGGGTAAGCTCTGCAGAATGACGATGCTGATGCGTTCTGAGATTCAGACGCGCGTGTGCTAATATCCTGGCGCTGTGCTTTAGGCCGGAGCTGTACCGACAGAGGGTCCTGGAGCTCAACGCGTCGGATGAACGAGGGATCCAGGTGGTGCGAGAGAAGGTGAAGAACTTCGCCCAGCTGGCGGTGGCCGGCTCGCGGACCGAGTGAGTTACGCCGCCAATAAACACAGCGATTTCCCACCGATTAGATTTGGGAATCGAATACTTGGGGTCAGAAATCGGATACTTGTTATAAAATTGATTTCGATTCCTCTTATCGATTCCTTTGTGACCATTTCAATATGACTTTATGACACACTGGTTTCAGTGTTGCACATGTGTAGGGCTGTCAACGAATATTCTAAATTCGAATATATATTCGAATAGTTTTAAAAAACAGAAATTCAAAGGTGAAAATTAATATTCGAATCATGTGGAAAAACACGCCCGCGGTAGCAGAGGCGCGGCTGTGTCTGCTTTGCGAGTGGCAAAACTCTGAAGCTTAAAATGTAAAACGCATTTTCCAGCTGGACAGACACAGTGAGTGTCTGGCTCACTCATTGGCTGTGCTGCGGCAACTGCACATCCAATGGCACGGGCGCCTCCAACGTGTGCGCCAATGAGCTAGCATTACGTCAGAGCCCGCCAAGGGGGCGTGGCCAGACGCCCTCGAAATACCCATAGTAGCAGGCTAGCTAGCACCAGTATGAGTTTACCACAGCACAGCTCGCTCTGAGCGTTCAATGTCGGTTCTATATACTGTAAAACTTCAATTAATGTTAATAATATTTGTTTCAATCACCGAATGAAGCCTGCTATATTTAGGACAAGAGTCGCGACCTTACATTGCTTGCACAAAACTCTTGATCAGCACTCAACATTTGTTTATTGTTGTTCATTTAAACCGTTATGCGCAGAGAGCGTGAGGGCGAGAGAGAGAGAGAGAGAGAGAGAGAGAGAGAGAGAGTGCCTGCGAGGGCGAGAGAGAGTAAGGTCTGCGGTCTTGGCCATTAGTTGATTTACTTGGTTTTGTGTAAGTTAATACGTTGTCAAATATGTTTAAACTTAAATAAACTACCTATACAAGTAGTTGTGTCTCTTTGTTTTAATTTGTCCTGTTATTGACGTAATGCGCGTCATTGACAAAATGCGCAACCAAATATTCGAATAGTTTGAATATGTGTTTTTTTTAGAGGGAATATTCGAACGTCATTTTTGAGCAATTTTGACAGCCCTACACACGTGTGTAACTATACTGTGCTGATCTTAAAGTGACAGCGCTAATATTCCTGCCGTCTCTATAATAACTCTAATCACACAACTAAAGACAGAGAAAATTGACTCGTTCTTCACTGAATAACTGTAACTATATTTGTAATGTTTATATTATTAATAAAGTGCAGTGTTATTGTACATTTGATTACAGTTTCTGAACCTGAAAATCTTAAAACATTGTTTATTTCAATCGTATCGATGTTCAGTTGTGATTATTTGTTGCGATTGCTAAATTTTTATTTGATCTTTTTTTAATTACTGAGTGTTTATTGTCTTTAATAATGTTCTACATTTATTTTAGTTTCGGATAGTTGTTTTTATATGGTGTTTTTAAACCACAGGCTTCTTTATCCTGTTGATTTGTGTTCACGATATTCAGCTAAAATTAAATGTTTTGCAATGACACTAAATGTGAATAATATCCAAGTTTTTTGTATTTTTTTCGTAATTGGAATCGAAATGGGAATCAGAATCGTTACAATTGAAACGATACCCAGCGCTACCGCCGCTCGAGTGTTTCTGAACGCAAGCTTTTCCTCTCTGAATCGCAGCGGGAAACCTTGTCCGCCGTTCAAGATCATAATCCTGGACGAGGCGGACTCCATGACCAACGCGGCTCAGGCGGCGCTCAGACGCACGATGGAGAAGGAGTCGCGAACCACGCGGTTCTGTCTCATCTGCAACTACGTCAGCCGGTCAGTGTGAGCACCGCGAACGCACAAACCCGCCGCAAGCTTCGTATGCTAACTCTCGCTTGTTTCTGCAGGATCATCGAGCCGCTGACCTCCAGATGCTCCAAGTTCCGCTTCAAACCGCTAGCCAATGACATTCAGCAGGAGCGACTGCTGGAGATCTGCGGGAAGGAGGACCTCAAGTACAGCAAAGATGTAAATCAAGCAGTCTATAAATTACAGGAACATCTGTGTGTGTCTGTGTGTGTGTCTGTGTCTGTGTCTGTGTCTGTGTGTGTGTCTGTGTGTGTGTCTGTGTGTGTGTCTGTGTCTGTGTGTGTGTGTGTGTCTGTCTGTGTGTGTGTCTGTCTGTGTGTGTGTCTGTCTGTGTGTGTGTCTGTCTGTGTGTGTGTCTGTCTGTGTGTGTCTGTGTGTGTCTGTCTGTGTGTGTGTCTGTGTGTGTGTCTGTCTGTGTGTGTGTGTGTGTGTGTGTGTGTCTGTCTGTGTGTGTGTCTGTCTGTGTGTGTGTCTGTCTGTGTGTGTGTGTGTGTCTGTCTGTGTGTGTCTGTCTGTGTGTGTCTGTCTGTGTGTGTGTGTGTGTGTGTGTGTGTGTGTGTCTGTCTATGTGTGTGTCTGTCTGTGTGTGTGTGTCTGTCTGTGTCTGTCTGTGTGTCTGTGTGTGTGTCTGTCTGTGTGTGTGTGTGTGTGTGTGTGTGTGTGTGTGTCTGTGTGTGTGTGTGTGTCTGTGTGTGTCTGTCTGTCTTTGTGTCTGTCTGTCTGTGTGTGTGTCTGTCTGTGTGTGTGTCTGTCTGTGTGTGTGTCTGTCTGTGTGTGTGTCTGTCTGTCTGTGTGTGTGTCTGTCTGTCTGTGTGTCTGTGTGTGTGTCTGTCTGTGTGTCTGTCTGTGTGTGTGTCTGTCTGTGTGTGTGTCTGTCTGTGTGTCTGTCTGTCTGTGTGTGTGTGTGTCTGTGTGTGTGTGTTTGTGTCTGTCTGTGTCTGTCTGTCTGTGTGTGTCTGTCTGTCTGTGTGTCTGTCTGTGTGTCTGTGTGTCTGTCTGTCTTTGTGTCTGTCTGTGTGTGTGTCTGTGTGTGTGTGTGTGTCTGTCTGTCTGTGTGTGTGTGTCTGTCTGTCTGTGTGTGTGTCTGTCTGTCTTTGTGTCTGTCTGTGTGTGTGTGTCTGTCTGTGTGTGTGTCTGTCTGTGTGTGTGTGTGTGTGTGTGTCTGTCTGTGTGTGTGTCTGTCTGTGTGTCTGTCTGTGTGTGTGTGTGTGTGTGTGTGTGTCTGTCTGTCTGTGTGTGTGTGTGTGTGTGTGTGTGTGTGTGTGTGTGTCTGTGTGTGTGTGTGTGTCTGTGTGTGTCTGTCTGTGTGTGTGTGTGTCTGTCTGTGTGTGTGTCTGTCTGTGTGTGTGTCTGTCTGTGTGTGTGTGTGTGTGTGTGTCTGTCTGTGTGTGTGTCTGTCTGTCTGTGTGTGTGTCTGTCTGTGTGTGTGTCTGTCTGTGTCTGTCTGTCTGTGTGTGTCTGTCTGTCTGTCTGTGTGTGTGTCTGTCTGTGTGTGTCTGTCTGTGTGTGTGTGTGTGTCTGTCTGTGTGTGTGTCTGTCTGTGTGTGTGTCTGTCTGTGTCTGTGTGTCTGTGTCTGTGTGTGTGTGTCTGTCTGTGTGTGTGTCTGTCTGTGTGTCTGTCTGTGTGTGTGTGTGTGTGTGTGTGTGTGTGTGTCTGTGTGTCTTGTCTTCAGAAGGCCGTTATTAACGATTACTGTTATGATGGATGCGCTTTATTTGGGCTTCAAAATCTCAGGCTCTATTCACTCCAATATAAAGCTGGGAAGAGCCAGGATATCTAATATAACTCTGATTGTGTTTGGCTGAAAGAAGAAAGTCATATACACCTAGGATGGCTCAAGGACGAGTAAATCATGGGATAATTAATTTCCATTTTTTGGATTAATTATTCCTTTTAATCACAAGCTCTCTTTAATGGAGTAAGTGTGTGTGTGTGTGTGTGTGTGTGTGTTGAAGGGAATCGATGCTCTGGTGAAGGTGTCAGATGGAGATCTCAGGAAAGCCATCACGTATCTCCAGAGCGCCGCGAGACTCAACGCTGACCGGGAAATCACTGAACAGATCATCATCGAGATCGCCGGGGTGAGCGAACGCACCAGACGGAGACCCAGACCTTTAATAAACCGTCTTTAATAAACTCTACTTTCTTTTCAAGGTGGTGCCACCCAAAGTGATCGAATCGCTCCTCCAGATCTGTTACAGAGGCGCTTTTGAGAAGCTGGAGCTCGCTGTGAAGGTGAGACTGGACACACACTGTTTGCAGGGTTCGACGAGGAGCTTGAGTTTGACTTTTTGAAATAATATATGTGAAATTAGTGTTTAATTTTATCGAGTAAATAATCTTTAAAGAAACTTCCATTATAACCACATTTTTTGATTGCAAAGCCATGACATCATATAATCATGCATTTTTGATTGTTGGTGGTTTCCCCTGTTGGGAAGAGGTAAAATTTGTCATTTTTACTGTTGATAACCAGGTGGCACCATTAATCCTTTAGATAAGCCTGTGCAAAAAAAGCTTAGTTTCTGACTTTTACATGGAGTTATATGGAGTATAATAGCATATTAAAGTGTGTGTGTGTGAGAGAGAGAGTCTGAGAAAATCAAAATATGTACCTCAGAACTACATGGAGTAAACAAAAACAAAGTAAGTGTATTTATGCATCTGCTGCCTTTTGATGGTGAGAAATGCAGACTAAACAAAAACAAATCAAGTGGATTTAAACACTGGCATGCAAGCCTGCTGGTCATGTTTCGCCGTGTGTGAATGTTTTCAGCATCGGTTTTCCATAAAGCTCGTCTTGATTTGTGCAGGATCTGATCGATCAGGGATTCGCTGCAACCAACGTTCTCAACCAGTTACACGAGGTCATCATCGAAGAGAAGCTGAGCGACAAACACAAATCCGCCATCGCAGAGAAGATGGCCGTAAGTGGACAGAGACTGAACGTTTTCTTGTTCTGTTCAGTGGAAATGTATGGAAGCTTGTTTCCACCACAGAATAAGACATCTTAAAAGATAACTGCGACTTTTTATCTCACAATTGTGAGTTTACGTCTTGCAATTATGACTTTATTTCTCAGAATTGCTTGTTATAAAGTCAGATTAGCGAGATATAAAGTCGCAATTGCGTTATATAAAGTCGGAAATATGTTATAAAGTCAGAATTGCGAGATATAAACTTTATATCACACAATTTTGACTATAACACAATTGGGATAGAAAAGGTCAATTGCAAGTTAATTTTTTCACAATTCTGACTATATCACGCAATTCTGACTTTATAACGCAATTCTGACTTTATAACGCAATTCTGACTTTATAACTCGCAATTCTGACTTTATATCACACAATTCTGACTTTATATCACGTAATTCTGACTATCACGCAATTCTGACTATCACGCAATTTTGACTTTATATCACGCAATTCTGACTTTATATCTCGCAATTCTGACTTTATATCACACATTTCTGACTTTATATCTCGCAATTCTGACTTTATATCACACAATTCTGACTTTATATCTCGCAATTCTGACTTTATATCACACAATTCTGACTTTATATCACACAATTCTGACTTTATCACGCAATTCTGACTATCACGCAATTCTGACTATCACGCAATTCTGACTTTATAACGCAATTCTGACTTTATAACGCAATTCTGACTTTATATCTCGCAATTCTGACTTTATAACGCAATTCTGACTTTATAACTCGCAATTCTGACTTTATATCTCGCAATTCTGACTTTATATCACGCAATTCTGACTTTATATCACACAATTCTGACTTTATATCACACAATTCTGACTTTATATCACGCAATTCTGACTATCACGCAATTCTGACTATCACGCAATTTTGACTTTATATCACGCAATTCTGACTTTATATCACGCAATTCTGACTTTATATCTCGCAATTCTGACTTTATATCTCGCAATTCTGACTTTATATCACACAATTCTGACTTTATATCTCGCAATTCTGACTTTATATCACACAATTCTGACTTTATATCTCGCAATTCTGACTTTATATCACACAATTCTGACTTTATATCACACAATTCTGACTTTATCACGCAATTCTGACTATCACGCAATTCTGACTATCACGCAATTCTGACTATCACTGACTATCACGCAATTCTGACTATCACGCAATTCTGACTATCACGCAATTTTGACTTTATATCACGCAATTCTGACTATCACGCAATTTTGACTTTATATCACGCAATTCTGACTATCACGCAATTTTGACTTTATATCACGCAATTCTGACTATCACGCAATTTTGACTTTATATCACGCAATTCTGACTATCACGCAATTTTGACTTTATATCACGCAATTCTGACTATCACGCAATTTTGACTTTATATCACGCAATTCTGACTATCACGCAATTCTGACTTTATATCACGCAATTCTGACTATCACGCAATTTTGACTTTATATCACGCAATTCTGACTATCACGCAATTTTGACTTTATATCACGCAATTCTGACTATCACGCAATTTTGACTTTATATCACGCAATTCTGACTATCACGCAATTTTGACTTTATATCACGCAATTCTGACTATCACGCAATTTTGACTTTATATCACGCAATTCTGACTTGGGGATAGAAGGGTCAATTGCAAGTTTATTTCTCTCAATTCTGACTTTATAACACGCAATTGGGAGAGAAAAAGTCCGAATTGTGAGATTAAAAAGTCACAATTACTTTTTCTTTTTTTTAAATTGTGGCGGACACAGCTTCCACTAAAATGTGTTGGTTGTTTTGTTGAAGTCAAGTGTTCTGATCTGTGTCTCAGGAGGTGGATAAGTGTCTGGCCGACGGTGCTGACGAGTATCTGCAGTTATTGAGTCTCGGCTCGGTCATCATGCAGCAAGCCGCACAGAACACCTGAGCCGACCAATCAGCAGCTCCGTTACACTTCAGCTGACCAATCAGCTTCACACATGGCTGCCTACATTTCTGTTTTCAACTTTTTGTACATTTGAAATATGTAATTAAAACATTTCTTTCCTATATATATGTTGTGGGGTGTTTTTTTAAAAACATTTTATATTTTTATTCAAATATTTAGGATGTGCTTCCATAGTTATGAACTCCCTGAAACGCCTACATTGTAGTCTTCAGTTTATTCCGGGAACGAACACGTCTCAATATTCCTCATTATAATAATTCATACGCAGAATAAAGGGGCGGGGCCTGGTTGAGTTAGTCAGTAGTGTGTTAAACTGGCGGTTATGGAAAGGGGCGGGGCATTTCCCAAACACACTTGAAACGCTCGACCAATCACAACACACTGCTCCAGCCGACCAATCAGAGCACAGTGTGCTTTTCAGAAGGAGGGGCTTCATAGAGACAGGAAGTAAACAGAGCGTTACTGACAGACTTAGAAGAGAGGAGCCGCAACAATGGAGAATATGAGGAAAATAATGTATTTTTTTAATATTCAAGCATGAAGTAAAGCAGTTTTTAATACTTTCACATCAAAAGTTCATTGTAACACACAACCTATTTTCAACTACATCTTGTTTTCAACCTAAAAAACTTGAGTATATCGACTCAAGTACATTTAGCTTTCGTCAGAGGTCTTTCAATCATAATTCAGATCACTCCATATAACAAGGTCTGGGCTTCATCAGATCTAGAACGGTCTGTTTCTGGAGCGTGTGTTGATGATTCCCAGCACTGAGAACGCACTGGCCGCTGCCGTCACCAAACTGATGGCGCCAATCGCCCGTGACGCCTGTCAACACAGAAAACCACACAATATCACATAAACAGTCTCGTTCCCAATCAGAACATCAAATTATCGTCTTACTATTCATAAATCATTAAAAGTAGAGGCACATACAGTGATGTGCGTCTGACTAATTACCATATTCATCTATCATGTATTTAATGGTACTTGACAGCATTTTTGGCATCAGGCGTTTCCTGAATCAGAAGCATTTTTGGTTGGAGCACCCATGATGCTTCACAATGCATCCTAGCTAGGGAACTCACACTAGATTTGATATGTGCCAAAATGCCATATCAGTGCAATTTTGTGCGTGGTGTTGATCGAATACTTATAGAAGCTTGTTTCCGCCACAGATTGAAAAATAAAAAAGGTAATTGTGACATTTTATCCCACAATTCTGACTTTTTTTCTCACAATTGCGTGAAATAAAGGCAGAATTGGGTGATATAAAGTCAGAATTGAGATTAAGTCAGAATTGCGTGATATAAAGTCAGAATTGAGATATTAATGATATAAAGTTAGAATTGCGAGTTATAAAGTCAGAATTGCGAGTTATAAAGTCAGAATTGAGATATAAAGTCAGAATTGCGTGATATAAAGTCAGAATTGAGATATTAAGTCAGAATTGCGTGATATAAAGTCAGAATTGAGATATTAAGTCAGAATTGCGTGATATAAAGTCAGAATTGCGAGTTATAAAGTCAGAATTGAGATATTAATGATATAAAGTCAGAATTGCGAGATATAAAGTCAGAATTGCGTGATATAAAGTCAGAATTGCGAGTTATAAAGTCAGAATTGAGATATTAAGTCAGAATTGCGTTATATAAAGTCAGAATTGAGATATTAATGATATAAAGTCAGAATTGCGAGTTATAAAGTCAGAATTGCGTGATATAAAGTCAGAATTACGTGATATAAAGTCAGAATTACGTGATATAAAGTCAGAATTGCGAGTTATAAAGTCAGAATTGCGAGTTATAAAGTCAGAATTACGTGATATAAAGTCAGAATTGCGAGTTATAAAGTCAGAATTGCGAGTTATAAAGTCAGAATTGCGAGTTATAAAGTCAGAATTGCGTGTTATAAAGTCAGAATTACGTGATATAAAGTCAGAATTGCGTGATATAAAGTCAGAATTACGTGATATAAAGTCAGAATTCCGTGATATAAAGTCAGAATTGCGAGTTATAAAGTCAGAATTGCGTGATATAAAGTCAGAATTGCGTGATATAAAGTCAGAATTGCGTGATATAAAGTCAGAATTACGTGATATAAAGTCAGAATTGCGAGTTATAAAGTCAGAATTGCGTGATATAAAGTCATAATTGAGATATTAAGTCAGAATTGCGTGATATAAAGTCAGAATTGAGATATTAAGTCAGAATTGCGTGATATAAAGTCAGAATTGAGATATTAAGTCAGAATTGCGTGATATAAACTCAGAATTGCGAGTTATTAAGTCAGAATTGCGTGATATAAAGTCAGAATTACGTGATATAAAGTCAGAATTACGAGATATAAAGTCAGAATTGCGTGATATAAAGTCAGAATTACGTGATAAGTCGCAATTGCGTGATATAAAGTCAGAATTATAGTGATATTAAGTCGCAATTGCGTGATATAAAGTCAGAATTGAGACATAAAGTCAGAATTGTGAGTTATAAAGTCACAATTGCGTAATATAAAGTCAGAATTACGTGATATAAAGTCAGAATTACGTGATATAAAGTCAGAATTGCGTGATATAAAGTCAGAATTGCGTGATATAAAGCCAGAATTACGTGATATAAAGTCGCAATTGCATGATATAAAGTCAGAATTGAGATATAAAGTTAGAATTGCGTGATATAAAGTCAGAATTGCGTGATATAAAGTCAGAATTGCGTGATATAAAGTCAGAATTGCGAGATATAAAGTCAGAATTGCGATATAAAGTCAGAATTGCGAGTTATAAAGTCAGTATTGAGATATTAAGTCAGAATTGCGTGATATAAAGTCAGAATTACGTGATATAAAGTCGCAATTGCGTGATATAAAGTAGGAATTGAGATATAAAGTCAGAATTGCAAGATATAAAGTCAGAATTGCGTGATATAAAGACAGAATTGCGTGATATAAAGTCAGAATTGCGTGATATAAAGTCAGAATTGAGACATAAAGTCAGAATTGCGAGATATAAAGTCAGAATTGCGAGTTATAAAGTCAGTATTGAGATATAAAGTCAGAATTGCGAGTTATAAAGTCAGAATTGAGATATTAAGTCAGAATTGCGTGATATAAAGTCAGAATTACGTGATATAAAGTCGCAATTGCGTGATATAAAGTCAGAATTGAGATATAAAGTCAGAATTGCAAGATATAAAGTCAGAATTACGTGATATAAAGTCGCAATTGCGTGATATAAAGTCAGAATTGAGATATAAAGTCAGAATTGCAAGATATAAAGTCAGAATTGCGTGATATAAAGACAGAATTGCGTGATATAAAGTCAGAATTGCGTGATATAAAGTCAGAATTGAGACAAAAAGGCAGAATTGCGAGTTATAAAGTCAGAATTGCGTGATATTAAGTCAGAATTACGTGATATAAAGTCAGAATTACGTGATATAAAGTCAGAATTGTGTGATATAAAGACAGAATTGCGTGATATAAAGCCAGAATTACGTGATATAAAGTCGCAATTGCGTGATATAAAGTCAGAATTGAGATATAAAGTTAGAATTGCAAGATATATAGTCAGAATTGCGTGATATAAAGTCAGAATTGCGTGATATAAAGTTATAATTGCGTGATATAAAGTCAGAATTGCGTGATATAAAGTTATAATTGCGTGATATAAAGTCAGAATTACGTGATATAAAGTCAGAATTGCGAGAAATAAAGTCAGAATTGCGAGTTATAAAGTCAGAATTGAGATATTAAGTCAGAATTGCGTGATATAAAGTCAGAATTGAGATATTAAGTCAGAATTGCGTGATATACAGTCAGAATTGAGATATTAAGTCAGAATTGCGTGATATAAAGTCAGAATTGCGAGTTATAAAGTCAGAATTGCGTGATATAAAGTCAGAATTGTGAGTTATAAAGTCAGAATTGCGTGATATAAAGTCAGAATTACGTGATATAAAGTCAGAATTACGTGATATAAAGTCAGAATTGCGTGATATAAAGTCAGAATTACGTGATATTAAGTCGCAACTGCGTGATATAAAGTCAGAATTACGTGATATAAAGTTAGAATTGCGTGATATAAAGTCAGAATTATAGTGATATTAAGTCGCAATTGCGTGATATAAAGTCAGAATTGAGATATAAAGTCAGAATTGAAATATAAAGTCAGAATTGAGATATAAAGTCAGAATTGCGAGATGTAAAGTTGCAATTGTGAGTTATAAAGTCAGAATTGCGTGATATAAAGTCAGAATTGCGTGATATAAAGTCAGAATTGAGATATTAATGATATAAAGTTAGAATTGCGAGTTATAAAGTCAGAATTGCGAGTTATAAAGTCAGAATTGAGATATAAAGTCAGAATTGCGTGATATAAAGTCAGAATTGCGTGATATAAAGTCAGAATTGCGTGATATAAAGTTATAATTGCGTGATATAAAGTCAGAATTGCGAGATATAAAGTCAGAATTGCGAGATATAAAGTCAGAATTGCGAGATATAAAGTCAGAATTGCGAGTTATAAAGTCAGAATTGAGATATTAAGTCAGAATTGCGTGATATAAAGTCAGAATTGCGTGATATAAAGCCAGAATTACGTGATATAAAGTCGGAATTGCGTGATATAAAGTCAGAATTGAGATATAAAGTCAGAATTGCAAGATATAAAGTCAGAATTGCGTCATATAAAGACAGAATTGCGTGATATAAAGTCAGAATTGTGTGATATAAAGTCAGAATTGAGACATAAAGTCAGAATTGCGAGTTATAAAGTCAGAATTGCGTGATATAAAGTCAGAATTACGTGATATAAAGTCAGAATTACGTGATATAAAGTCAGAATTGTGTGATATAAAGTCAGAATTGCGTGATATAAAGCCAGAATTACGTGATATAAAGTCGCATTTGCGTGATATAAAGTCAGAATTGCGTGATATAAAGTTATAATTGCGTGATATAAAGTCAGAATTACGTGATATAAAGTCAGAATTACGTGATATAAAGTCAGAATTGCGTGATATAAAGTCAGAATTACGTGATATTAAGTCGCAACTGCGTGATATAAAGTCAGAATTGCGTGATATAAAGTCAGAATTGCGTGATATAAAGTCAGAATTACGTGATATTAAGTCAGAATTACGTGATATAAAGTCAGAATTGCGAGTTATAAAGTCAGAATTGCGTGATATAAAGTCAGAATTACGTGATATAAAGTCAGAATTGCGTGATATAAAGTCAGAATTGAGATATAAAGGCAGAATTGCGTGATATAAAGTCAGAATTGCGATATAAAGTCAGAATTGCGAGTTATAAAGTCACAATTGCGTGATATATAGTCAGAATTACGTGATATAAAGTCAGAATTACGTGATATAAAGTCAGAATTGCGTGATATAAAGTCAGAATTGCGTGATATAAAGTCAGAATTGAGATATAAAGTCAGAATTGCAAGATATAAAGTCAGAATTGCGTGATATAAAGTCAGAATTGCGTGATATAAAGTCAGAATTACGTGATATAAAGTCAGAATTGCGAGATATAAAGTCAGAATTGCGAGATATAAAGTCAGAATTGCGAGTTATAAAGTCAGAATTGCATGTTATAAAATCAGAATTGCGTGATATAAATCAGAATTGCGAGATATAAAGTCAGAATTGCGAGATATAAAGTCAGAATTGCGTGATATAAAGTCAGAATTACGTGATATAAAGTCAGAATTGCGAGATATAAAGTCAGAATTGCGAGATATAAAGTCAGAATTGCGTGATATAAAGTCAGAATTGCGAGTTCCCTTATCGAGTCGGTCTCTCGACATTACGTATGGGGAAATCCATTTTCCTCGAATCATGAAGTCTGATAGAATAACTCTTTTGCTTGCAAATAGCCAATGGCGGTCCCGCCATCACCTGATTGGCTGACACTGCTCAATATAGGTGACGGCGGGCGCCAAAAACCTCAGAATCATTTTTCTTCACTCGAGTCTGTTTTCACCGTTGATGTACGCATTCAGAGCGGAGTATATTAAGGAGTTTTAATTCCCCTCTCGCGTTCCGGTGGATTATATTATGTCTCTTTGTCGCCCGTGTGGTGGACCCATTGAATCCCCGGACGCACACAACTTGTGTGCTGTGCCTGGGTCGGGACCACGCAGAGGCGGCACTCGAGGGATCGGGATGTCCCGCCTGTGAGGAGCTTCCCATCAGATCCTTCGTGCAAGGCTGGCCGTTACACGTAGCGACGACCTTGTGTCTCCTGCCTCTCCCCAGTCTGCCGCCTTCGAGCCGCGGACCGGGAGACGGCAGAGATCTCCATTCGCGGGTTCTGTTGAGGCGCTGACGTCGGCCCAAGGTCCACGCCATCCTCACGTGGCAGAGCCCGTGAGTTACTCTTGAGGCCATTTACCGCCCTCTTGAGGAAGCACGGGAATTATCTCGTTCGGTTACGACGATGACGACGCCAATGGTCCGAGTCTCCGTCTGAAGGCGCCCTCGCCTCTTTGGATGCGGAGCTTATGGCCATTCTCATTGAGGCGGTGGCAGATATGGAGCTGGAGTGGACAGCGCCCAAGGAGCTGCCGTCGGAAAGGTGGCCTCGGCGCGGGCCGTAAAGCTGAAGCGAGAGGCAGTTCAGGAAGTCGCTAAAAAAAAAAAAAAAAAAAAAAAAAACAGCGCTCCTGATGTGCATGTCAGGGAGGAAAGAGCTCGGGACGTGTTCGTCGGACCGGTGCGAAGAGGGCGTGTTCCCGCCCAGAGTTCGACGAGAATGTGTTGTTTCTGAAACCGCTGTGTTCTGTTTCAATAACAAGGTACATTACATGTCTCAGCAAAAGAGCTTCTCTCCCCAACATTATTACCCGCCTCATAGACGGGAGACGCATCGCAGAGCGGAAGCTCGGGGAAACCCGAGGAGATGGCTATCTATGTCCCCGTGCATGATGCCGCGGACGAGCTATACCATTTCATATAGCAGTCAATGCTTTCCCGGTGGCTGGCGCCCAGCCCCCGCCGCAGCATTCATTGCCCTGTATTGCGATTCTGATTACTACACAGTGTGTATTCACAGTTGTTGCGCGATGCAACTGACGCTGTTACGTACACACCACACTGTTATGTGTAAGGATTTATGCCATTATATATTGCCCTGTGTCCTTCAGTGCAATGGCTATTCTGATTACTACACCGTAAGTATTCACAGTTGTTGCGCGATGTAACTGACGCTGTGTTACGTACTCACTACACACTGTTATGTGTAATGATTTATGCCTTATATTGCCCTGTATCCTTCAGTGCAATGGCTATTCTAGTTACTACGCAGTACGTATTCACAGTTGTTGCGCGATGCAACTGACACTGTGTTTATGTACACACTGCACACTATATGAATTTGCCGTTGTATATTGCCCTGTATCCTTCAGTGCAATGGCTGTTCTGGTTACTACGCAGTACGTATTCACAGTTGTCGTGCGATGCAACTGACGCTGTACACACTGCACACTGATATGTGTAATGATTTATGCCTTATATATTGCCCTGTGTCATTCAGTGCAAATAACTATTCTGATTACTACGTATTCACAGTTGTTGCGCGATGCCACAGACGTTGTGTTATGTACATTGATATGTGTCTATGATTTATGCCGTTATATGTTGCCCTGTATCCTCAGTGCAGCCGGCTATTCCGATTAACTACGTATTTACAGTCGATGTCGCTATGCCTCTGACGCTGTGTTTTTTGTACACAAAAATGTAACTATGCTTGTGCATAGTCTCAGTCGTCGCTACGACGACTTGCATTGCAGCTGTGTAGATATTGAAGCGTTATGCTGCCCTTCAATGTAATGGACCATTGTGTACGCATATTCATGCAGTTTCGGTCGCTTCAGCAACTTGAGCTGCATTATACACACAGATGTTTAAAATGTGCACACTGATGTGTTATGCTGTTATGTTGCCCTCTATCATTCAGTGCAACAACCAGCTATCCTATCTAACTCCATATCCAGTTTGTCGCTACAGCGACTACACTGCACTTATGTACGTATAAGGACGCGTGTTGCTATTTTGTTGCTCTGTTTCTTCAGTGCAAAACTAGCTATCTTAATCTACTGTGCATACTCACAGTTTCTGAATGTATGTACGTACACGGATGTGCAATTTACCATGTGTTATGCTGTAATGCTGCCCCGTTTCCGTGCAGCTAGCCATCCTGATCCAACTGTACATCTCAGTTTCTGTCTCTACGCAGTTCTGTCGCTACGGCGACTTCTGCTGCGTTATGTACATGCTTGGATGCGCTACAGCGACCGATGCTGTTACGTACATGTGCTATGCTGTTATGTTGCCCCGTTTCCTTCAGTACAACTGGCTATTCTGTGCTAACGCGTCTACTCACAGTTGTAGCTACGGCTATGTGTTTGTTGTTTACTGAGGTGCTATGCTATTATGGGGCTATTATCTACTGTGTATATTCATCAGAGCCCAGGTGGTTGCAATTCCAGCATTTTGCCGGGATGAGGTCAGTGTTTCAGAGTCTCAGAAGTACGCTTGTGCCACATGCGTGCCATGCGTGCTTATGTGAACAGAACTAGCCAGTTTCGAACTTCAGAGCAGCTCTTCGTCTGCTACGCGGGTGCTAAGAGGCGGCGCGCTGTCGAAACGGAGGCTATCTCACTGGATAGTGGAGGCTGTGCACTGGCTGGCTTATGCTTCACGGGAAGCCGTTTCCCTATAGGGGTGCACGCCCACTCCACTAGGAGTTTGGCGTCATCATGGGCGTGGGCGAAAGGCATGTCTATTCAAGACATTTGTTTTGCGGCAGGTTGGTCGTCTCGTAATACCTTCGCGAGATTCTATAACTTGAATATCCCTTCATTCGCACCACATGTCTGTCAGTGCAGGGAGAGAAAGCTGAGCTGTCGTTGGACTAGGCTAGACTGCCCCGATGGCACGCGCTCTAGCCCCGGTTCGACTAGTCGTCAGACAGTGCGAGTTATTATTAGCATAGCTATCATGTTCACTATATTGTGCCCTTTGTTATGTCCGCATTCATAGCCGGCAGTATTTTCCTAAGCACCAATCACTTGCTGCAATCTCCCTCCATTCAGTTCAGCGTGCTTAGCTTGATGGGAGGGGCCTTCGTTGGTGCAGATGCCGAGTTGGCTCTGAAAATAGATGTTTCAACCAGGTCCGGTGTCTGTTCCTGGGAGCTGGGCGGGGTTTCTCCCACGCGGCGGGGGTTTTATTGTTCCCCATACGTAATGTCGAGAGACCGACTCGATAAGGGAACGTCTCTGGTTACTCACGTAACCGTAGTTCCCTGAGAGGAGGGAACGAGACATTACGTAACCTGCCGTGTGGGAGGGACTCTCAGTCTCCTTACTCTCGTTCAGCTAAGATTCTGAGGTTTTTGGCGCCCGCCGTCACCTATATTGAGCAGTGTCAGCCAATCAGGTGATGGCGGGACCGCCATTGGCTATTTGCAAGCAAAAGAGTTATTCTATCAGACTTCATGATTCGAGGAAAATGGATTTCCCCATACGTAATGTCGAGAGACCGACTCGATAAGGGAACTACGGTTACGTGAGTAACCAGAGACGTTATAAAGTCAGAATTGCGAGATATAAAGTCAGAATTGTGTGATATAAAGTCAGAATTACGTGATATAAAGTCAGAATTACGTGATATAAAGTCAGAATTGCGTGATATAAAGTCAGAATTGCGTGATATAAAGTCAGAATTGCGAGTTATAAAGTCAGAATTGAGATATTAAGTCAGAATTGCGTCATATAAAGTCAGAATTGAGATATTAAGTCAGAATTGCGTGATATAAAGTCAGAATTGAGATATAAAGTCAGAATTGCGCCTTATAAAGTCACAATTGCGTGATATAAAGTCACAATTGCGTGATATAAAGTCACAATTGCGAGTTATAAAGTCAGAATTGCGTGATATAAAGTCAGAATTACGGGATATAAAGTCAGAATTACGTATTATAAAGTCAGAATTGTAAGATATAAAGTCAGAATTGCGTGATATAAAGTCAGAATTGCTTGATATAAAGTCAGAATTGAGATATAAAGTCACAATTGCGTGATATAAAGTCAGAATTGCGTGATATAAAGTCAGAATTGCGAGTTATAAAGTCAGAATTGCGTGATATAAAGTCAGAATTACGTGATATAAAGTCAGAATTACGTGATATAAAGTCAGAATTGCAAGATATAAAGTCAGAATTGTGTGATATAAAGTCAGAATTGAGATATAAAGTCAGAATTGAGATATAAAGTCAGAATGGCGAGATATAAAGTCAGAATTGCGTGATATAAAGTCAGAATTGCGTGATATAGTCAGAATTGAGATATAAAGTCAGAATTGCGTGATATAAAGTCGCAATTGAGAGAAATAAATTCTCTTTTTTCTCAGAATTCCATGTTTATATCTCGCAATTCTGACTTTATAACTCACAATTTTGAGATAAAAATTCTCAATAATCTTTTAAAATGTTTAATTCTGTGGCGGAAACAAGCTTCCATAAACACCAAATTCCTGGAACATGGTAATAATAACGTGGTATTTTTGGTTGGTCTGACCTGTTCAGACACTCCCTCGCCGTAGCGAAGAAGAGTGACGAAGTGTTCACAGTTGCTGCCCAGCAGGTCATATGACACCTCCTGTCCAATGAGGAGCTGAGCTCGCTGGATGATCTCCGAGACGGGCAGCGGCGTGTGATCGTCATCATATTTATTGTTGATCCTGTATGAATCTGCTCCCACAACCTCCTTCAGGAGCTGCATGCGGACCACGGCCTTACGACTGAACACTGACTTCACACTCGACATGGCAGCAGCTTGACTCTCATCTGACGGGAGGAAAACACAAATGCACGCGACTGATTTGTGTTTTTAATGTGCTTTAAGACAAGCCATGTGTAAATTCATAAGTCGACAGCATTGCTGGTGTTTCTGACGTCACAAACGACCTTGTAACCAATCAGATCAACGTGTGATCGTCAACCAGTGGATCTCTGAGCTGAGTGAGTGAGTGGAGGCGGGGCTCATTTGCATATTCATAGAACCACGCATACTAAACGAGGCAAGGGTGTCGAGTTACATTCAAGATATTTTAAGGCCTGAAGACAATTTTTTTCAAGGAAAACACATTTAAATATGTCATTTTGGTGATCAAAGGTAAGTTTTATAGGATAATAAAACTAGTATTGACTACAGGGGGACTTGGAAAAAATCAAATAGATGCAAATACTTAATAATAAACTATGCCATTATAATGACCTGTTTCATTCATGTATACGACTGACAGGTTAATTTATGTTTAAACTGTTGGTAACACTTTACAATAAGGTCTCATTAGTTAACATTGGCTAATGCATTATTAACTAACAATAACTAACAACGAGTAGTATGTTAGTTACAGTATTTATTAATCTGTGTTAGTGATAGTTCATAAAAATATGACTTCTCTTTGTTAGGTCATGGTTATAAAATAATAAATACAGATACAACTTTTGATTTTAATTATGTAAGCAACGAACTTAACTAATGTAACCTTATTGTAAAGTGTTACTACATCTGTTTAATCCAAATGAATGGAGATTTTAATATGCCATTCAGATACATAAATCTTAAATTCAGGCCTAAATATTATTTTGAGCTCATCTATATGCTGTTTTTGAGCCATGAGGATGCCACTGACCGACAGGAGTGAGGTTGATGATGTAACCGTCTCCCAGGTAAAGAGCCCAGTGCTGATAGGCTGGTCTGAAGATCTCGATGAGGTCACCAGGCTGGGGTTCCTCGTTAGACTGATAATTATCAGGTTCACTGGAGGCCATCTGAAGCAAACAGACATATTAGAAAACTCACAGTCATAGGATAGTACAAAAATGACATAAGAGTCACTTTCAAACTTTTATATTTTATGTGTGCTGTTTCTTTAACAATAACAGACCTACATTTGATTATTGATGTTTTCCATTTAGTAGATTGTAGGCTTTACATTTTTCCAAGAAGCATATTTAATCCTCAGATTAAAAGAAAAACATTAATTGTGATCTTTCACGCTGCAGTTTTGTCGTCTATCGCTTTAAAGTCCCCATGAATTCAAAATTGACCATACTTACTTTGTTTGCCTAAATTGATCGTTTTGTGGTGAACAATTCATCCATGCAAGTCAATCCACACAAAAAAATTTTTTGGCTTCGTAATCTTTAATCAAAATCTGAAATTTCCCCTCCCCTCTGCGTTGGAGGACCTTCCCTGATGACGTAGGTTTCACGGTTTGGGCGTCTTCTTAACATCCGTACCCACGCCCCTCCAACTGACGGTAGACAGGCTGAAGGAAAACACCTACTTTTCTAGATCCAATCAGGTGCTAGTTGGGAAAAAGCCACACCCACTATTTTGCCTCATTTAGTATTCCGTTTCTCTCGGAAATACGTCACAACACTGGAGAAAAGTCGTTTGCAACTTCCGGTTCACGGGGACTTTAAATCATAGACAGTATAAGAAGTGGACAGAGCCATCTCATTGGAACTCAGTTGAAGCAGTTGAAGCCCATTTTTAGCGATTTTTGAGCACTTTCGTTCCTGACGCGCAGACTCAAACCGACTCAAACTAAGCTTGATGACGTGAGCAACCTGTCTGACAGACGTTACTCTTCTAGTAGCTGTGCGTGAAAATTGCCAACGTTAATCTTGCAGAGACGGGGAACTTGAGCAAAGAGTTCTTTGGCGTGAGTGAGCAGGAGTAAGTATTCCGTTGCTTTAATGGACTCATTATCTATGGGCTTCTCCCTTGACGGGACGTCCCCCCGATCGCCTGCGAGCTTCTCCTCCTGTCTGTACGGTAACTCCTGTACAGCGAGACAGAGAGTCGAGTGGTTATGATGCAATCGTTAGCCTATTTTTACTAAATCTGTTTCTACGGGGCCATAATGTAACAGAAGGTAATGGAGCCCTTTATACATTGTCGTGTTTCTTTAGAAATAAATAATGGACAAATGGAGTCTTTAAACGCCTCAGATGTAAAGTTATTCGCTATCAAAGTGACGCCAAAATGAATGGGAGTCAATGGAAATGCTAACGCAAGTGAAGTTCTGCTACAACATGGCGGCACCCGGCCGGCTTCAACTTCCGGTCGATGGATTACCCCCTTGCTTTAAATACTCGAGCTCTTTAAAGGAGGATGGATTCTGATTGGCTGTCAGTGTTTTTATTGTTAATCAGCTGAAAGTGATTCCATTGATATTGTTTAAGTTTCTCTGTGGTCTCAATATATAGTGTGAACTCTGCTTGCTATTCTTTTATATGTAAAGTTACTGTTTTTAGAACTATATCTTTATCGTTATCATCATTGGTGTGAACGGTCTGTAAGAAACCTGTTGTTTTTAATCTCCAACGCGCGTTCACATAACAACAAAACGCGCATGCGTCGTGGTGCGCCCGTTGGAGTTTATTAATTTTTTGTAAACAAAGTAAATTGTGTTTTTTTGGCACTCGTGTTGCTTCATAAATTTGAGTTTAAACGACTGGAGTGGATTCCTTTACATGGATTCCTTTAATGGTGTCCTATTACCTTTTTAAAGTGGTAATTGCGTGGACTGTCAATGGAGGGACAGAAAGCTCTCATCAAAAAGATCATTATTTGTGTGCCGAAGATGAACGAAAGTCTTACGGGTTTGGAACGACGAGAGGGTGAGTAATTAGGGACATGATTTTCATTTTTGGGTGAACTTTAGGTCAAACGTTAACTCTTCAGTGCACCATGGGTAATTCTGTTGTATTTTTTAGCTTGTCTGTCGAATCCTGAATCATTATTTTAGACACAAAATCCTGTATAGTAAACACTACTTGCCCATTATTTCCATAACGCTGTTTAGCTCATTTGCACACATTTTAAAGTACACTATTAAACATTTTAGTGTGAAATTACAGTATATTCCAGGTTAATAATTGCATTAACGTTACTTTCCCGGTAATTCCACAGTAGGACTTCTCTTGTGTCTAACTGCACTCTTTAATATTTCTTGTAAAATCTACAATATCATACTGTATTTCTATAGTGCATATATACTGTGAAGGTTCCCAGCATGCAGTGCGGCATGAATAGATTATGCTGTGGAATTTCTTGATTCTTGTTGTTTTTATCTGTGCTGCTGAACTTATTTTTGCTTCACTTTTAGCAGATTGTGTTGTTTGTTTATTTTGTAATGTTCAGAATTTATCTTTATTATTATTATTATTATTATTTGTTGAGTCATGTGTTACCATTGTTGTGTTTTGTATATTGAGTATTCATGTCTGCGCATCATTTGGTAATGGAAGAAAATAAATCTTGCATTGCAAGATAATGTCACACGTTTCAAAGATAGATCTTAACAGTAGCTTTACTATAGTAAAATATCCATCAACAAACAATTATGGATTTGATAAATCAGCCAATTAGCCTATTTACACTCTAGCTTGTCATTGTTTTAACAAATGTTTTCTGACTTGTTTAGATCAGACATTTGAATATGAATATATAGGCCTAAGATCCAAGATCCCAAGCAATTTGAACATGGATCACCATAATGGTGACTTCAAACAATTACAGTGGTAAACAGTGGAATTTCTTATCATGAGAATTTACAGTAAAACAAGAGCAGTAAACTACTGTGATGTCATCATCATTTTGCTGTTGATTAACGTTAATTTGTAAAACAAAAAAACAAAAACAAAAACAGCATGCATTAATTTTACTGAAAATTTCAGACTACAATAATTTATTGTATAATAATAATCTTTAATCCTGTAAATTCCTGGTAATTTTTTACAGTGTTTTGCTTGTTTACTTACATTAACAGTTCTTCTATGTTCATTATCCATCATCCCAAAGCATAATTCTGCACTTTCTGAGGGAAAAATAAAAAGGGATCATTAGACAACACTGAAATCAATACTAATATAGCATTTCTGAACATGTTTAACGTTCCTGAGCGTGTAAAGTTAGTTGTGATGTGAAAACAGCCAGAGAATGCTGGAGTAACACAAGACAATGAAAAGGGTCACCGTTACACAAACACACATAAACACAGGGTCTTACAACACTCACAATGGCATGCAAATAATAGAGAAACAAGTGGAAAAGAGGCATGAAACATTACAGTGTTTATCAGCTGGACAGAAATCTAATTAACACTTGCAATCATGTTATTGGACGATTCTTTAAAACAAATGAATATATAACAGATTTCATTTTAATATCAAATATACTCAGGAACGGTTTCATTGTCCAGCATTTTACTCAAGAACTGAGTTAATAAACTCAGAACCGGCTGTTATACTTACTTATTTGCAGATTTCATCATCAGATCAGAATGATTTCAACCCTCCATCGGATATATCCGTGTGATCCCAGAGAAACGAGTGTTTGTGTGTTAGGAGAGGAGATTCCAGAGCTGCTGCTGAACGATCTGAACTCACTGAGCTTCTGCTGCGGTCACTCACGGGTCACTCTGCCATTGTGTGGCGCATGGAGTCAAAATAATGACACATATGTTTGCAAAAAAATAAAGTTTTGAGAGAAAAAAACATTGTTTTGCAAACAAAAATAAAGAATTGCAAAAGAAAAATAAAGTATTGAGAGAAAAAAACGTTGTTTTGCAAACAAAAATAAAGAATTGCAAAAGAAAAATAAAGTATTGAGAGAAAAAAACGTTGTTTTGCAAACAAAAATAAAGAATTGCAAAAGAAAAATAAAGTATTGAGAGAAAAAAACGTTGTTTTGCAAACAAAAATTAAGAATTGCAAAAGAAAAATAAAGTTTTGAGAGAAAAAAACGTTGTTTTGCAAACAAAAATAAAGAATTGCAAAAGAAAAATAAAGTATTGAGAGAAAAAACGTTGTTTTGCAAACAAAAATAAAGAATTGCAAAAGAAAAATAAAGTTTTGAGAGAAAAAAACGTTGTTTTGCAAACAAAAATAAAGAATTGCAAAAGAAAAATAAAGTATTGAGAGAAAAAACGTTGTTTTGCAAACAAAACTAAAGAATTGGAAAATAAAAATAAAGTATTGAGAGAAAAAAACGTTGTTTTGCAAACAAAAATAAAGAATTGCAAAAGAAAAATAAAGTATTGAGAGAAAAAAACGTTGTTTTGCAAACCAAAATAAAGATTTGCAAAAGAAAAATAAAGTATTGAGAGAAAAAAAGTTGTTTTGCAAACAAAAATAAAGAATTGCAAAAGAAAAATAAAGTATTGAGAGAAAAAAACGTTGTTTTGCAAACCAAAATAAAGAATTGCAAAAGAAAAATAAAGTATTCAGAGAAAAAAACGTTGTTTTGCAAACAAAAATAAAGAATTGCAAAAGAAAAATAAAGTATCGAGAGAAAAAAACGTTGTTTTGCAAACAAAAATAAAGAATTGCAAAAGAAAAATAAAGTATTGAGAGAAAAAAACGTTGTTTTGCAAACCAAAATAAAGATTTGCAAAGGAAAAATAAAGTATTGAGAAAAAAAAACGTTGTTTTGAAAACAAAACTAAAGAATTGCAAAAGAAAAATAAAGTTTTGAGAGAAAAAAATGTTGTTTTGCAAACAAAAATAAAGAATTGCAAAAGAAAAATAAAGTATTGAGAGAAAAAAACGTTGTTTTGCAAACCAAAATAAAGAATTGCAAAAGAAAAATAAAGTATTGAGAGAAAAAAACGTTGTTTTGCAAACAAAAATAAAGATTTGCAAAAGAAAAATAAAGTATTGAGAGAAAAAACGTTGTTTTGCAAACCAAAATAAAGATTTGCAAAAGAAAAATAAAGTATTGAGAGAAAAAAACGTTGTTTTGCAAACTAAAATAAAGATTTGCAAAAGAAAAATAAAGTATTGAGAGAAAAAAAGTTGTTTTGCAAACAAAAATAAAGAATTGCAAAAGAAAAATAAAGTATTGAGAGAAAAAAACGTTGTTTTGCAAACCAAAATAAAGATTTGCAAAGGAAAAATAAAGTATTGAGAAAAAAAAACGTTGTTTTGAAAACCAAAATAAAGATTTGGAAAAGAAAAATAAAGTATTGAGAGAAAAAAAAAAAGAATTGCAAAAGAAAAATAAAGTATTGAGAGAAAAAAAGTTGTTTTGCAAACCAAAATAAAGATTTGCAAAAGAAAAATAAAGTATTGAGAGAAAAAAAGTTGTTTTGCAAACCAAAATAAAGATTTGCAAAAGAAAAATAAAGTATTGAGAGAAAAAAACGTTGTTTTGCAAACCAAAATAAAGATTTGCAAAGGAAAAATAAAGTATTGAGAAAAAAAAACGTTGTTTTGAAAACCAAAATAAAGATTTGGAAAAGAAAAATAAAGTATTGAGAGAAAAAAAAAAGAATTGCAAAAGAAAAATAAAGTATTGAGAGAAAAAAAGTTGTTTTGCAAACCAAAATAAAGATTTGCAAAAGAAAAATAAAGTATTGAGAGAAAAAAAGTTGTTTTGCAAACCAAAATAAAGATTTGCAAAAGAAAAATAAAGTATTGAGAGAAAAAAACGTTGTTTTGCAAACCAAAATAAAAATTTGGAAAAGAAAAATAAAGTATTGAGAGAAAAAAAAAAAAAAGAATTGCAAAAGAAAAATAAAGTATTGAGAGAAAAAAAGTTGTTTTGCAAACAAAACTAAAGAATTGGAAAATAAAAATAAAGTATTGAGAGAAAAAAAACGTTGTTTTGCAAACCAAAATAAAGATTTGCAAAGGAATATTAAAGTATTGAGAAAAAAAAACGTTGTTTTGAAAACCAAAATAAAGATTTGGAAAAGAAAAATAAAGTATTGAGAGAAAAAAAATAATAAAGAATTGCAAAAGAAAAATAAAGTATTGAGAGAGAAAAACGTTGTTTAGCAAACAAAAATAAAGAATTGCAAAAGAAAAATAAAGTATTGAGAGAAAAAAAGTTGTTTTGCAAACCAAAATGAAGAATTGCAAAAGAAAAATAAAGTATTGAGAGAAAAAAAGTTGTTTTGCAAACAAAACTAAAGATTTGCAAAAGAAAAATAAAGTATTTAGAGAAAAAAAACGTTGTTTTGCAAACCAAAATAAAGAATTGCAAAAGAAAAATAAAGTGGTTTCATTTGCAACGCTCCTTTTATTCTGCGTTTCAGTCGCCATCCTCCTGTGGGTTAACCATTAAGCAAAAAAATGTATTGCTATAAAAGTGTGCAAATTCTTTTGAAGTACTTTATTTTTGTTTGCAAAACACTCTTTTCTTTTCCAATACCTGATTTTTTTGTGTGCAAATATATGTGGTATTATTTTGACTCCATAAGCACCTCTTTGCCCTGTAATCGATGAATTCAATGTATCGCACACACAGTCTGAGAATAAAGTCTTTCAACACTGACCACAGACACGAAACATGTTTCTGTTGTTGTATGATGTAAATGTGAGTTGATTTACTAAGGGGTAAAGATCACCTCATACTTTTATTTTTGGTTACACTTTATTATGAGCTGGTCTACTATTTAGCTGGAAATCCAGCGGTTAATGTTGTTTATGTGTCTATGTGGTGTTTTTAATACGCTTTAAGACACACATGTGTAAGTTCATAAGTCGACAGCATTGCTGAGTATTTCCTCCTTAAAACTGCAGTGAACCAAAGACAGTCTCAAAAACACGGTTTGAAATCGCTGGTGTTTCTGACGTCACAAACGACCTTGTAACCAATCAGGGGTGCGTTTCCCGAAAGCATCGTTAGCCAACTATGGTCGCAAGTTGGTCGCAATTCCCATTGAACTCTATTGGTAACGACGGAACTTGCGACATAGTTGGCTAACGATGCTTTCGGGAAACGCACCCCAGATCAACAGTGGATCTCTGAGCTGAGTGAGTGAGTGGAGGCGGGGCTCATTTGCATATTCATAGAGTGCGCATACTAAATGTGGCAAGGGTGTCGAGTTACATTCAAGATATTTTAAAGCATTTCTAAAACACTCTAACATGTTATTCATGCTAGCAAATGTGCCGAGACATGTCTGGAAAATGCTAAATCATGTTAGCAACCTGTTAAAACATGCTAGCAAAACATGCTAATTAAAACCTATTAGCTGTGTAACTATTTTTTTTGTCATTTGCATGTTTGTATTTTTATAATCTGTTTACTTTGTGTTGTAGCTCTTTAGACACGCGTTATAAATAAAATGTATTATTATTATTAATATGAATTGCTGAACTAATAAGAATTTGGTTTGTTTTTAAAGGCCCACTGAACTTCCACTGAAACAGGAAGACAGGGCGGGACACATTGAACAGCTCCTCCCCTTTTGAAAGAAGCCAATAGCGTTTTGTTTATATCACAGCTCGTTAAAGCCCCAGTTCCCTCCTAATCTCTAACCGTTTCTCCTCCTAATCTCCTCCATATCGCTTTAAAATAGGAGGCTGAATATATATATATATATATAAATATAATATATTCATACTAAAAGCCAAAAAACTACCATTTTGATTTCATGGGGACTTTAAATCAGTCAGATTTGACCAGAAGTGCCTTTGAAATGATGTTTACTCTCCAGCAGGTGTCAGCAGTGACACTGCGCATGTCTGCTCTCCTCCTCTAAACGTTTGATTTATAAAATGACAACTAAAATCTTCGCTTCTATTTAGCTTGTTATATCCAAACATCTCAATCATTTTGTGTATGTCAAACAAATGAAGATGTGTTTTACAGAATTATTCGATCTCGCGACACCAGCCAGTCTCTAGTCAACCTGCATTCCATTCTCGCGAGAGTAGAGGATTGTTTCGATGCATGAGGGTGAGTCCCCTCATTCTCGCGAGACTCTCCCCTGCGTTCAATACCCCTCGTTTGTAAATCTCGCGAGAGTGTGAGCGGAAGATGGCAGATGGCTCTTCCTCGTAGGGTGTGTGAGTGTGTGTCGTTTGTTTACCGTTAGATGCGTCGCACCGGTGCGTGTTTCATTCCCGTCCTTCTCCGTTGAGTCACCGGACAGTGTTCATGTTGTGCGGGCTGGTGTTTTCCACCGCTCATCTGTGTAAATATGACGGGAGAGAAGATCCGCTCGGTGCGCAAAGAGCGCAAGGCGGGTTTGGATCTGCTGGAGCCGGACGAGGAACCGGCGGCCACCGGGCCGATAAAAGCCAACCGAGGCAGCAAGATCTTCAGCGGCAGCAACCACAAGATCACCCGCTCCAGTTCTCAGCAGAACCAGAACCACGGGGACACTGACAGCGCGTACCCCGTGCATGAGTGTGTGTTCAGGGGAGACGTGAGGAGGCTGTCATCGCTCATCCGAACTCAGAACATCGCGCAGAAAGACGTCCACGGTGAGGCGTGACCTACACACACAATAATAAACAAACTATTCGGTCATAATTATCCAGAATCATGCTGATCTAGAACCTCAGGGACTCAAAAACACGGTGATCGAGAATCATAATAATCCAGAACCATGATGATGTTAATGTTATTATTCATAGTCATGATGATCATGATGTTCTAGATCCTCAGTGACTCAAAAACATGGTGATCCAGAACCATAATGATCCAGAACCATGATGGTCTAGGACTGTTTTTATTCATAGTCAATAGTCATCATAATGATCATGCTGACCTCGAACTATAATGCACTAAAAATATGGTGATTGAGAATCATAGTAATCCATAACTATGATAATCTAGAACTGTTATTATTCATTTAAAATGATCATGTTGATCTAGAACTATAACACATCAAAAACATAGTGATCGAGAATCATAATAATCCAGAACCATGATGATGTAAACTGTTATTATTCATAGACATGATGATCATGCTGATCTAGAACTATAACACATCAAAAACATAGAGAATCAAAATAATCCAGAACCATGATGATGTAAACTGTTATTATTCATACTAGTCATGATTATCATGATGATCTAGAACCCCAGGGACTCAAAAACATGCTGCCCGAGAACCATAATGATGTAAACTGCTAGTAATAATGATCAGGTAAACTGAGTGCTGACCTCGTACTATATTGCACCATAAATATGGTGATTGAGAATCATAATGATCCAGAACCATGATGATGTAAAACTGTTATTATTCTTTGCCATAATGAATGATCATGATGATCTCGAACTATAATGCATCAAAAACATGGTGATCTAGAACCATAATAGTCCAGAATCATGATGATCTAGAACTGTTATTGTGCAGAACTCCCGTGAGTCCATTATATTCACATAGAATAAATCAAAAATGGAAAATCAGTCCACTTGAAACTTGAATGCATGAAACTAGTTTCACATAATTACATGTCTGGATTTTATCTGTATGATGAATTATGAATCAGTCCTGATAATATGATTAATCATGATTGATTATCATTTTTCAGTGCTGAGAGCTGTTTGTGTTACTCGTTTTCATTCTCATATATCAAATTACATACATCAGTACATGAGCGATGCATATACTATTATAGTTAACAAACACTAAAACCATAAAAAACTAAATTAATCACCTAACAAAATTATGAAAACTTAAACTAAAATGAAAATATAATTATAAAATCTATTTCAAATAGATTTAATTTAAAAAGTAAAAACTATGTATGATCTCAGTGATAATAAAACGCTGATATGATGTACAGGTGAAACTAGAAAAATGAGAATATGGTGCAAAAGTTCATTTATTTCAGTAATTCAACTTAAAAGGTGAAACTAATATATTATATAGACTCATTACATGCAAAGTGAGATATTTCAAGCCTTTATTTGTTATAATTTTTATGATTATGGCTTACAGCTTATAAAAACCCCAAAGTCAAAATTAGAATATTGTGAAAAGGTTTTCATAAGCCATAATCATCAAAATTATAATAAATAAAGGCTTGAAATATCTCACTTTGCATGTAATGAGTCTATATATAATATATTAGTTTCACCTTTTAAGTTGAATTACTGAAATAAATGAACTTTTGCACCATATTCTAATTTTTCGAGTTTAATGCTCATTTGGTTTAAACAAGCGTGATGTATTGTTCTCTTTTAAACCGTTTGATTTTAAAACTGTGATCTCGTGTTTTTATGTGTATGAATTATGTGTGAGTGTTTTCCCGAACTCTCCGACAGTGTGATCTCTATACGGGTTATTTGATCGTTGTCATATTTCTAAAAAATATATATAAAACATATCTGTAATTAAAGTAAAAATGCTTGATAAACACGTCTTTGGTATGATTATTTATTTAAATCAAGTTTGTATTGATTTATTTGATCTCAATGCTGTTTCTAGAACATCACTCGTCTATAACAAACACACCTAATGTCAAAAACAGAAACAAAGCAAAATATTTTTTATTTTAATCATTATTTTATTCATTTAGTATCTATTACGTTATGTCATTGTATTTGTTTCCACTCATTTTTTTAATGAATAATAATGTATTTTTAATTTATTTTAATCAACATGTCGGATGTACTTTGGGTGTCTTGTTCATTATATTTATTTCCATATAAAAGCGACAGAACTTGAACTACATCCAGGTTATTAGCAACACCGCGCGCGAGCGTGAGTCCGCGATATCTGTCTCTGATCCGCTTTAGTTTAGAGATCTGTCCGTCTTGCCTGCGCTTTTTAAACTTCATTTAATCTCAGGCGAGGCGCGTCTCCAACGAGCCGTGTGACTGTGGATGACTCAGATCTGTCTTGTCTTGCAGGAAACACTCCTCTTCATCTGGCGGTGATGATGGGGCATAAAGGTGAGTCGCTCGGCTCCAGGAAAGCTCAGGGCCGGATCCTCATGATCAGGAGTTTTGGACAAAGCATACAACTTCCTTACTTGAGAGAAAGTACAGATACTACTGGTCAAATACTACAACACTACAAGTAAAAGACCTATTTTAACTTAAAGGCTGGGTAGGCAGTTTGTTTCTAAAAACACTTTTCCCAAATTTGTTTAAACTGTCTTTATATACCAATACATATCTAAAATGTAAGTACTCTTTAAAGGAGAGTATAAAAATCGAGTGTGTGTAGTCGTCTCAGGGCTGCAATAAACACAACTCTCTGTTGGATACTTTCAAAATCAGGAGGCGGAGATGGGTAGGGTTAGGGGTGGGGTTAGGGATCAGGGGGCGGAGATGGGTTGGATTAGGGGTGGGGTTAGGGATCAGGGGGCGGAGATGGGTAGGTTTAGGGGTGGGGTTAGGGATCAGGGGCGGAGATGGGTAGGGTTAGGGGTGGGGTTAGGGATCAGGGGCGGAGATGGGTAGGGTTAGGGGTGGGGTTAGGGATCAGGGGGCGGAGATGGGTTGGATTAGGGGTGGGGTTAGGGATCAGGGGCGGAGATGGGTAGGTTTAGGGGTGGGGTTAGGGATCAGGGGGCGGAGATGGGTAGGTTTAGGGGTGGGGTTAGGGATCAGGGGGCGGAGATGGGTAGGTTTAGGGGTGGGGTTAGGGATCAGGGGGCGGAGATGGGTAGGTTTAGGGGTGGGGTTAGGGATCAGGGGGCGGAGATGGGTAGGGTTAGGGGTGGGGTTAGGGATCAGGGGGCGGAGATGGGTAGGTTTAGGGGTGGGGTTAGGGATCAGGGGGCGGAGATGGGTAGGTTTAGGTATATGTAAGGTGGGAGGAGTTGGATCTGGATCCATCTCCTCCCCCTGGATTTCGTGTTCTGCAGTGAGGACCATCTCAGTTTTCTGCTAGTTTCTCAAGCTTACCTACCCTGCCTTTAAGTAAAAGTACAGAAGTACTTGCTTTTAAAAGTACTTAAGTATCAAAAGTAAATGGTAAATGTCAATGCATGGTTTTATTATTGTTGCATTGTTAGAGTACCTTATGCCTCTGAAGCGACCTAGTAAATACACCAGTTAGTAGAATATTACAAAACCTATAGAAATTAAACAACTAAATTGACAAAAAAAGACACTTTTCAAGACATTTTCACATCAAATTTAGTTCTTATTATTTTTAGTAATGCATCTATGTTGCATTATCTATGCAATAATGTTGTTGTTGTTGTTTTCTTTAACTGCTCGAATTTTTATTTGTGAGTTTTTAGAATTATATTAGAATTATAATGCAACATATGCCCTGAAATATCCCGCTGGATTTGTCGGTATTTTATCACGAAGTCGATGTCCTCTTTAAGGAACGCTGAATGCGCGCGTGTGTGTTCTCCGCCTGAGCTTTTGAACGCAGGCCGTTGTGAAATATTAATGCACGGCTCCCCTGAGTTGACGACTGTACACTCTAATTTCATTAATATACTACAAGCTTATTAATAATTCAAGCAGGTTATTCTCCATGGTGTGACTGTACAGGAGCTTCGCTCAGGGTTTGTTCTGTAAGTGTCCACTCGCTCGTGTGCTGAGAATAACACACACACACACACACACACACACACTCTCGACCCGTCCTGATTAACGTGTGTGTGTGTGTGCACTACAGTAGCGTTGCACTTCTGCACTCGCGTGGCTTGTGTTTAGTTACAACTGCAGCAAAAACGCCATTATTTTGACAGTATTAGTAGAGCTAAATTTACATTTATTTATATTTATGTATTTGATTCTGGGGTTTTCAATCTTTTAGATTTTATTTTATTTGACTTATTTTTTTTTTAAATCAAATTTATTTATTTAAATCATGTTTTTGTATATATTTACTTATTTATTTACATCAAATTGTGCATGAGCAGAAGTGTGTTGAGCTGAATGTGCGAAGCAGCATATCTAGCAGAGAGAAGGACATTGTTCAGCACTAACAGAGCAGCGTGTGTGTGTGCGTGCGTGTGTGTGTGTGTGTGGCGCTTCATGTGCGCTCAGTTGTAGAAGGTCACAAAACACTTTGGCACTGATACAAACCTGCTGCTCGTCAGTGTGTTTCTGTCAGCGGTTACAGAGAGCCAGAGCTGTGTGTGTGTGTGTGTGCGTGTGTGTGTGTGTGTGTGTGTGTGTGTGTGTGTCTGTGTGTGCGTGTGTGTGCGTGTGTGTGTGTGTGCGTGTGTGTGTGTGTGTGTGTGTGTGTGTGTGTATAGCTATACGTGTGAGGACAAAATGTCCCCACAAAGACAGTAAAACTTGAGATTCTCTACTTCATGAGGACTTTTTTGCTGGTTCTCACAAGGGAAATTGATTAAATAAACATAATAAAATGTGGGTTTTTTTTAAATGTAAAAATGTAGAAAGTTGTGTGTGAGATGGGTAAGTTTAGGGGTTGGGTTAGTGTGTGTGTGTGAGATGGGTAAGTTTAGGGGTCAGGGTAGTGTGTGTGTGTGAGATGGGTAAGTTTAGGGGTCGGGTTAGTGTGTATGTGTGTGTGTGTAAGAGATGGGTAAGTTTAGGGGTCAGGGTAGCGTGTGTGTGTGTGTGTGTGTGTGAGATGGATAGGTTTAGGGGTCGGGTTAGTGTGTGTGTGTGAGATGGGTAAGTTTAGGGGTCGGGTTAGTGTGTATGTGTGTGTGTGTAAGAGATGGGTAAGTTTAGGGGTCAGGGTAGTGGGTGTGTGTGTGTGTGTGTGTGTGAGTGTGTGAGAGATGGGTAGGTTTAGGGGTCGGGTTAGTGTGTGTGTGTGAGAGATGGGTTGGTTTAGGGGTCGGGTTAGTGTGTGTATGTGTATGTATATGTGTGATGGGTAAGTTTAGGGGTCAGGGTTGTGTGTGTGTGTCTGTGTGTCTGTGTGTGTGTGTGTGAGATGGGTAGGTTTAGGGGTTGGGTTAGTGTGTGTGTGTGTATGTGTGATGGGTAAGTTTAGGGGTCAGGGTAGTGTGTGTGTGTGTGAGATGGGTAGGTCTAGGGGTCGGGTTAGTGTGTGTGTGTGTGTGTGTGTGTGATGGGTAGGTTTAAAAAATTGGTGAAACAGCTGTGTGTTTGTTTGTGTGTGTGTGTGTGTGTGTGTGTATGTGTATGTATATGTATATGTATATGTGTGATGGGTAAGTTTAGGGGTCAGGGTTGTGTGTGTGTGTGTGTGTGTGTGTGTGTGTGTGTGTGTGTGTGTGTGTGTGTGTGTGTGTGTGTGTGTGTGTGTGTGAGATGGGTAGGTTTAGGGGTCGGGTTAGTGTGTGTGTGTGTGTGTGTGTGTGTGTGATGGGTAAGTTTAGGGGTCAGGGTAGTGTGTGTGTGTGTGAGATGGGTAGGTTTAGGGGTCGGGTTAGTGCGTGTGTGTGTGTGTGTGTGTGATGGTTAGGTTTAGGGGTCGGGTTAGTGTGTGTGTGTGTGTGTGTGTGTGTGTGTGTGTGTGTGTGTGTGATGGTTAGGTTTAGGGGTCGGGTTAGTATGTGTGTGTGTGTGTGTGTGATGGGTAGGTTTAAAAAATTGGTGAAACAGCTGTGTGTGTGTTTGTGTGTGCTCACGTGTGTGTGTGTAAATATGCACAGTATGTGAGTTTTCCGTATGCATGAAAACCCAAAGGACCGATGACAGACTTGACCTTCCATCCCCAGTTTGACAGATGAAGAGTTTCTTTTGCATTGACACACAATGGCAGACGTGTCGTTCAGCTTCTGTCTGCATGGAACCCGCATGACCATGTGACGGTACACACTCGAGTGTATGACAGGCTGTCCGTCAGAGTGTGCTGAGACCGCATCCCCCTCGCGTTCCAGTCTCCAGAGATCTGCGGATCTGAACACTGAGTTCCTCTGAGGCTCGACAGAAGAGCGATGTTAAATTAAGCTTCTGCTCCTCCTTTCATGATTATATCGGGATGTTTCCATGAGCGCTTCCCTCTCTGCGCCGCTCGCATCTCAGTGCCGGACCGAAGTCCTCCGCTGTGTGTAGCTCGCCTTAGAAACTATTCACACTGTAATACAGAATAAAACATCAAAGAAAGTGTTATTTATTGTAAAGAAAGATGCATAAACTATATTTGACAGACAGAAGTTGCAATCTCTTGAACAGTGTGTGTGTGTGTGAGAGTTTGTCTCTGTGTGTGTGTGTGTGTGTGTGAGAAAGAGAGAGTTGTTAAGTGTGTGTGAGAGGAGTGAGTGTGTGTTTGTGTGTGTGTCTGTGACTGTGTATGAGAGTGTGTGTGAGTTAGTGAGTGAGAGTTAGTGTGTGTGTGTGTGTGTGTGTGTGAGAGAGAGAGAGAGTGTGTCTGTGCGAATGTGTGTGTGAGTGTTTGTGTGTCTGTGTCTGTCTGAGAGTGTTTGTGTGTGTGTTTGTGTGTGTGTCTGTCTGTGTGTGTGTCTGTCTGTCTGTCTGAGAGTGTGTGAGTGTTTGTGTGTGTGTGTGTGTGTGTGAGAGAGAGAGAGAGTGAGTGTGTCTGCGAGTGTGTGAGTGTGTGTGTGTCTGTGTCTGTCTGAGAGTGTTTGTGTGTGTGTTTGTGTCTGTCTGAGAGTGTTTGTGTGTGTGTGTGTGTGTGTGTGTCTGTCTGAGAGTGTTTGTGTGTGTCTGTCTGTGTGTGTGTCTGTCTGAGAGTGTTTGTGTGTGTCTGTCTGTGTGTGTGTGTCTGTCTGTCTGTCTGAGAGTGTGTGAGTGTTTGTCTGTGTGTGTGTGTGAGAGAGAAAGAGA
>JARWKJ010000022.1:1296432-1371432 GCA_029959095.1 Rhinichthys osculus | reverse complement strand
AAAAATATATTTTATGGTTTTAGTTTAAGTTTTAGTTAACAATAACAACCCTGATACCTCATAATTTCAAGAATTTTGACTTGGAAATGTGCTTAGTCATAAAAATTTTTTTTTTTTTTTTTTTTTTGGGAGAAATATGAGCTGGTCCTGTTTAGGTTTCATGAGGCTCTGTTTTCAAGTCAAGTCAAATTTATTTATATAGTGCTTTTCACAATACAGATTGTATCAAAGCTGCTTCACAGTATCAATCAAAACAACTTAACAGTGTTTGTTTATTACTGGAAAAAGACATCCAAGTTTGGTAGAGCTGATCAGTGGTCTGATGGGTCATTTAATTTGAATATCCCCAACTGAGCAAGCCAAAGGCAACAGTGAAATGAAATGTTATGAATTTGCTCAGTCGGTGTTTTGTATTCAGTGGCATTACATGTTGAATAGGTATTTTGCTGCAGATGTGTGTAAAAGTTGTTCATTTTCTGTTCCTCAGTGCCTTTACTGTCACGGATCTTGCCCTCCGACGCCTGCAAGATCTACAAACAGGGAATCAACATCCGGTACGCTTCATCTCCTGTCCGGCTCCAGATGAGCTTCAGTTCTGCTCAGTCGTTCACTTCAGAATTAATTCACTCTCCCGCACGTCATCCAGGATGTTCACGTCTTTCTTTCTTCAGTTGAAAAGAAATGAAGGTTTTTGAGGAAAACACTCCAGGGTTTTTCCATATAGTGACTTCAATGGGGTCCAACGGGTCGAAGGTCCAGGTGTGAGTTTCAGTGCAGCTTTAAAGTCTCGACACGATCCAGCCGAGGAATAAGAGTCTGATCAAGACAAACCAGCGGACATTTATTACAAAATAAACATTTATATACTTTTAAACCACAGATGCTGGTCTTGCACGAGCTGAAAGGTCACGCGTGTTCCGGTTCAGAAATGTAGAGTTGGGCGAAACTCTCATCTCATTTTCTCCTCCAACTTCAAAATCGTCCGACATCGTTGTTTTACCTTTTAATTTTTATTTTATAAAGGGCGTTTGACTCTGCACGTCTGCTTTGTAAACACTAGATGTGTTCTTACGCCTACGTCACGCTTGACCTTTCAACATGATCACGTAATGTGTGTCGCATCACAGCTCGTGCAAGACCAGCATCTGTGGTTTAAAAGTATATAAATGTTTATTTTGTTATAAATGTCCGCTGGTTTGTCTAGATCAGACTCTTATTCCTCGGCTGGATCGTGTCGAGACTTTAAAGCTGCACTGAAACTCACATCTGGACCTTCGGCCCGTTGGACCCCATTGAAGTCACTATATGGAGAAATCCTGGAGTGTGTTCCTCAAAAACATTCATTTCTTTTCGACTGAAGAAAGAAAGACGTGAACATCTTGGATGACGTGGAGGAGAGTGAATAATCAGGAAATTTTAATTCTGAAGTGAACTACCGTAATACTTCAAATAGTAGCCCGGGCTTTTATTTGCCCAAATCGTCGAACTGCACCGGCTTGTATTTGAGACAGGCGTCTATATGAGACAGGCCTTTATAATTTAGTGTTGAGATGTTGTTCATTGAGTGTATAGGCCTGTCTCTAATCTCTAAAAATCTCCAAATGCTCCACGTGAAACTGCGGTCTTCCGAGCTTTTACTATCGTGTCAATTGATTTTGATTAATATCCGCGAGGGAGAGAGAGCCAGACAGCGCTCGTGGTGTTTGAAGACGCGAGAGTGCGCGCGCGCGGCCGGGGCGCTCTCTCTCTCTCTCTCTGCTTGTAACGCACCCTGTCAGGCGCAGCAGTCATTCTATTCTACATCACTCATCGATCAAAAAAGACTTTGGAGGGACAAAAATTTGCTTTGGCGGCCGCCAAAAAGCGGACGATCTGACGGTTTTAGAGGATTAAATACAACCCGAAACTAAAAAAACAGACCCGGCCTCTATTTGAGACCGGCCTTTATTTACCCAAACCTGCAGCCACACCAGGCGTGTAAAAGAGACAGGCGTCTATTTGGGACTCGGCTATTATTTGAAGTTTTACGGTAATCCTTTAACGAGGGTGTATTTAGTGATCGATAGTTTGACAGGAAACACTCACTAGTTTCTGTCACGTTCACTCAGGTAAACACCAGGGAATTATAGTGAAGTATCTTTGGAGAGTTTGTTGACATGTTTGTGTTGTGCTATGATCAGAAATGTGAGTGTGTGTGTGTTTGTGCTGTAGTTTGGACACTACATTGATCGATTTCACGGATATGAAGTGTCAGCGAGGAGACCTGAGCTTCATCTTCTGTGGAGACGCCGCTCCCTCCGAGTCCTTCGTGGTTCTAGACAACGAGCAGAAGGTTTTCCAGCGGATTCATCACGAGGTACGTTCTTCATCACGACTGCGCTGTGTAACGTGTAGGGGTGTAACGTGTAGGGGTGTAACGTGTGTAACGTGTAGGGGTGTAACGTTTAGGGGTGTAAGGTGTGTAACGTGTGTAACGTGTAGGTGTGTAACGTGTAGGGGTGTAACGTGTAGGGGTGTAACGTGTGTAACGTGTAGGGGTGTAACGTGTGTAACGTGTAGGGGTGTAACGTGTGTAACGTGTAGGTGTGTAACGTGTGTAGGGGTGTAAGGTGTGTAACGTGTGTAACGTGTAGGGGTGTAACGTGTGTAGGGGTGTAAGGTGTGTAACGTGTAGGGGTGTAACGTGTGTAACGTGTAGGGGTGTAACGTGTGTAACGTGTGTAACGTGTAGGGGTGTAACGTGTAGGTGTGTAACGTGTAGGGGTGTAACGTGTGTAACGTGTAGGGGTGTAACGTGTGTAACGTGTGTAACGTGTGTAACGTGTAGGGGTGTAACGTGTGTAACGTGTAGGGGTGTAACGTGTGTAACGTGTTGGGGTGTAACGTGTGTAACGTCTAGGGGTGTAACGTGTGTAACGTGTAGGGGTGTAACGTGTATAACGTGTAGGGGTGTAACGTGTGTAACGTGTAGGGGTGTAACGTGTGTAACGTGTAGGGGTGTAACGTGTGTAACGTGTAGGGGTGTAACGTGTGTAACGTGTTGGGGTGTAACGTGTAGGGGTGTAACGTGTGTAACGTGTAGGGGTGTAACGTGTGTAACGTGTAGGGGTGTAACGTGTGTAACGTGTGTAACGTGTGTAACGTGTGTAACGTGTGTAACGTGTAGGTGTGTAACGTGTAGGGGTGTAACGTGTAGGTGTGTAACGTGTAGGGGTGTAACGTGTGTAACGTGTAGGGGTGTAACGTGTGTAACGTGTGTAACGTGTAGGGGTGTAACGTGTGTAACGTGTAGGGGTGTAACGTGTGTAACGTGTTGGGGTGTAACGTGTGTAACGTCTAGGGGTGTAACGTGTGTAACGTGTAGGGGTGTAACGTGTATAACGTGTAGGGGTGTAACGTGTATAACGTGTAGGGGTGTAACGTGTGTAACGTGTAGGGGTGTAACGTGTGTAACGTGTAGGGGTGTAACGTGTGTAACGTGTAGGGGTGTAACGTGTGTAACGTGTTGGGGTGTAACGTGTGTAACGTCTAGGGGTGTAACGTGTGTAACGTCTAGGGGTGTAACGTGTATAACGTGTAGGGTTGTAACGTGTATAACGTGTAGGGGTGTAACGTGTGTAACGTGTAGGGTTGTAACGTGTGTAACGTGTAGGGGTGTAACGTGTGTAACGTCTAGGGCTGTAACGTGTGTAACGTGTAGGGGTGTAACGTGTGTAACGTGTAGGGGTGTAACGGGTGTAACGTGTTGGGGTGTAACGTGTGTAACGTGTAGGGGTGTAACGTGTGTAACGTGTTGGGGTGTAACGTGTGTAACGTGTTGGGGTGTAACGTGTGTAACGTGTAGGGGTGTAACGTGTGTAACGTGTTGGGGTGTAACGTGTGTAACGTGTAGGGGTGTAACGTGTGTAACGTGTTGGGGTGTAACGTGTGTAACGTGTTGGGGTGTAACGTGTGTAACGTGTAGGGGTGTAACGTGTGTAACGTGTTGGGGTGTAACGTGTAGGGGTGTAACGTGTGTAACGTGTTGGGGTGTAACGTGTGTAACGTGTAGGGGTGTAACGTGTGTAACGTGTTGGGGTGTAACGTGTGTAACGTGTAGGGGTGTAACGTGTGTAACGTGTTGGGGTGTAACGTGTGTAACGTGTTGGGGTGTAACGTGTGTAACGTGTAGGGGTGTAACGTGTGTAACGTGTTGGGGTGTAACGTGTAGGGGTGTAACGTGTGTAACGTGTTGGGGTGTAACGTGTGTAACGTGTAGGGGTGTAACGTGTGTAACGTGTAGGGGTGTAACGTGTGTAACGTGTTGGGGTGTAACGTGTGTAACGTGTAGGGGTGTAATGTGTGTAACGTGTTGGGGTGTAACGTGTGTAACGTGTAGGGGTGTAACGTGTGTAACGTGTTGGGGTGTAACGTGTGTAACGTGTAGGGGTGTAACGTGTGTAACGTGTTGAGGTGTAACGTGTGTAACGTGTAGGGGTGTAACATGTGTAACGTGTAGGGGTGTAACGTGTGTAACGTGTTGGGGTGTAACGTGTGTAACGTGTAGGGGTGTAACGTGTGTAACGTGTAGGGGTGTAACGTGTGTAACGTGTTGGGGTGTAACGTGTAGGGGTGTAACGTGTGTAAGGTGTTGGGGTGTAACGTGTGTAACGTGTTGGGGTGTAACGTGTGTAACGTGTTGGGGTGTAACGTGTAGGGGTGTAACGTGTGTAAGGTGTTAGGGTGTAACGTGTGTAACGTGTAGGTGTGTAACGTGTGTAACGTGTAGGGGTGTAACGTGTGTAACGTGTAGGGGTGTAACGTGTGTAACGTGTTGGGGTGTAACGTGTAGGGGTGTAACGTGTCTAACGTGTTGGGGTGTAACGTGTGTAACGTGTAGGGGTGTAACGTGTGTAACGTGTAGGGGTGTAACGCGTGTAACGTCTAGGGGTGTAACGCGTGTAACGTGTTGGGGTGTAACGCGTGTAACGTGTTGGGGTGTAACGTGTAGGGGTGTAACGTGTGTAAGGTGTTGGGGTGTAACGTGTGTAACGTGTTGGGGTGTAACGTGTGTAACGTGTTGGGGTGTAACGTGTAGGGGTGTAACGTGTGTAAGGTGTTGGGGTGTAACGTGTGTAACGTGTAGGTGTGTAACGTGTGTAACGTGTAGGGGTGTAACGTGTGTAACGTGTAGGGGTGTAACGTGTGTAACGTGTAGGGGTGTAACGTGTGTAACGTGTAGGGGTGTAACGTGTGTAACGTGTAGGTGTGTAACGTGTGTAACGTGTAGGGGTGTAACGTGTGTAACGTGTAGGGGTGTAACGTGTGTAACGTGTAGGTGTGTAACGTGTGTAAGGTGTTGGGGTGTAACGTGTGTAACGTGTGTAACGTGTAGGGGTGTAACGTGTGTAACGTGTAGGGGTGTAACGTGTGTAACGTGTAGGGGTGTAACGTGTGTAACGTGTAGGGGTGTAACGTGTGTAACGTGTTGGGGTGTAACGTGTAGGGGTGTAACGTGTCTAACGTGTTGGGGTGTAACGTGTGTAACGTGTAGGGGTGTAACGTGTGTAACGTGTAGGGGTGTAACGTGTGTAACGTGTAGGGGTGTAACGTGTGTAACGTGTTGGGGTGTAACGTGTGTAACGTGTTGGGGTGTAACGTGTAGGGGTGTAACGTGTGTAAGGTGTTGGGGTGTAACGTGTGTAACGTGTTGGGGTGTAACGTGTGTAACGTGTTGGGGTGTAACGTGTAGGGGTGTAACGTGTGTAAGGTGTTGGGGTGTAACGTGTGTAACGTGTAGGTGTGTAACGTGTGTAACGTGTAGGGGTGTAACGTGTGTAACGTGTAGGGGTGTAACGTGTGTAACGTGTAGGGGTGTAACGTGTGTAACGTGTAGGGGTGTAACGTGTGTAACGTGTTGGGGTGTAACGTGTAGGGGTGTAACGTGTCTAACGTGTTGGGGTGTAACGTGTGTAACGTGTAGGGGTGTAACGTGTGTAACGTGTTGGGGTGTAACGTGTGTAAGGTGTTGGGGTGTAACGTGTGTAAGGTGTTGGGGTGTAACGTGTGTAACGTGTAGGTGTGTAACGTGTGTAACGTGTAGGGGTGTAACGTGTGTAACGTGTAGGGGTGTAACGTGTGTAACGTGTAGGGGTGTAACGTGTGTAACGTGTAGGGGTGTAACGTGTGTAAGGTGTTGGGGTGTAACGTGTGTAACGTGTAGGTGTGTAACGTGTGTAACGTGTAGGGGTGTAACGTGTGTAACGTGTAGGGGTGTAACGTGTGTAACGTGTAGGGGTGTAACGTGTGTAACGTGTAGGGGTGTAACGTGTGTAACGTGTTGGGGTGTAACGTGTAGGGGTGTAACGTGTCTAACGTGTTGGGGTGTAACGTGTGTAACGTGTAGGGGTGTAACGTGTGTAAGGTGTAGGGGTGTAACGTGTGTAACGTGTTGGGGTGTAACGTGTGTAACGTGTTGGGGTGTAACGTGTGTAACGTGTTGGGGTGTAACGTGTGTAACGTGTTGGGGGGTAACGTGTGTAACGTGTTGGGGTTTAACGTGTGTAACGTGTTGGGGTGTAACGTGTGTAACGTGTTGGGGTGTAACGTGTGTAACGTGTTGGGGTGTAACAAAACCTGCCAAGGCCGATATATCGGTCGATATTTGACATTTTAAAAATATTGGCATCGGCCAATATGTTTTTCTGATTGGCCGATGTGTTGGAAGCGCGGGACTTTTATTTTGACGGGCGGCGCCCACTCACATTCTCTGTGTGTGTGTGTGATGTTTCAGGAGTCTGAGATGGAGACGGAGGAAGAAGTGGATATCCTCATGAGCAGCGACATTTACTCCGCAACGCTTTCCACCAAGTCCATCACCTTCTCACGCGCGCAGACCGGCTGGCTCTTCAGAGAGGACAAAACGGTCAGTGTGATCAATATCTAAGTATGAAATATGATGTGTGTGATGTAGTTAAAGTCGAGAAGAAGAGGAAGTTGCACTCGTCTTTTCTTCACTATTGTGACGTACACTGCCGTTCAAACGTTTGAGATCGGTAAGATTTCTAAATTAGATTAAAAATACAACAAAAAAACAGTAATATTGTTAAATATTACTCCAATGTAAATCAGCTGTTTTCTATGTGAATATATAGTAAAGTGTAATTTATTCCTGTGATCAAAGCTGAATTTTCAGGATCATTACTCCAGTCTTCAGTGTCACATGATCCTTCAGAAATCACTCTAATATGATGATTTGATGATCAAAAAACATTTATGATTTATGATTCAGCTTTGATCACAGGAATAAATTACACTTTACTATATATTCACATAGAAGACAGCTGTTTTACATTGGAATAATATTTCATAAAATTACTTTATTTTTGATCAAATAAATGCAGTGTATATCCGAGTGAAACGCTTCTGGAACAAGAACAAATGTGGGCGGGGCTTGATTTTGTCCGCGGGGAGTTGATTGGATGAATAGATGGTTGTGGTTTCCTATTGGTGGATCCCATGTGAGTGACAGGTGGCCCCGCCCATTCCTGTTGCTCCGGGTCTTTTGAAGCCTTCTGAAAGCACCTTGTTCCCGCAGGAGCGTGTTGGGAACTTTTTGGCTGATTTCTACATGGTCAACGGTCTGGTTCTGGAGTCCAGGAAGAGACGCGAGCACTTGAGCGAGGAGGACATACTGAGGAACAAGGCCATCATGGAGAGCTTCAGCAAAGGAGGGAATCTCATCGAGCAGAACTTCGAGGTGACCGCTGTGTTCCTCTCTCTCTCTCTCTCTCTATATATATATATAAATATATATACATACAGTCAAACCAAAATTTACTCAGACAGCTTCAACATTTCTCACATTATCACAGTTTATTCGCTATAGTTTAGAAAATGGTGATGAAATATGACAATATTTGACTGGTTTTGTCCGTCCTTCTGTTAGACTCTCACACATGAATTATGTTGAATATCTGTCAGCTGTTAAATTTAACTACACAATTAGATAATACCAGTTTAGCTCAACCAGTGACCAAGCAATGCTTCATGCTGTTCAGTCTGGGTTTTGATGTTGTTTTTAGTCTCTTCTAGAACTTGAATGTTGATTATTCTCCTCATATTCTCCATTGTTGCGGCTCTTCTCTTCCCAGTCTGTCAGTAACGCTCTGTTTACTTCCTGTCTCTATGAAGCCCCTCCTCCTGAAAGCACACTGTGCTCTGATTGGTCGGCCGGAGCAGTGTGTTGTGATTGGTCGAGCGCTTCGAGTGTGTTTGGGAAATGCCCCGCCCCTTTCCATAACCGCCAGTTTAACACACTACTAACTAACTCAACCAGGCCCCGCCCCTTTATTCTGCGTATGAATTATTATAATGAGGAATATTGTGACGTGTTCGAAACTCAAGACTACAATGGAGGCGTTTCAGGAGTTCAGAAACACTGACGCTGATATAGAGGAGAACTGGAGCTTTCTCATGCTCAAACAGCAACATTAAAGAGTAAAAAGCTTAATAGGTCCTCTTTAAAGTTTGTTTAATAATGTTTTATCTCTCTCTCTGTGTCCTGATAGCCGACGAGGCGCCAGTCGCTGACCGCTCCGTCCCCGAACACGATCTCCTGGGAGGAATACATCACCGCCGAGACGGGAAAGTACGTCAGATATGAGCGTTTTATGAGAGGATTTGATTCAATTCAATTCACATGTATTTGTATAGCGCTTTTCACAATACACATCATTTCAAAGCAGCTTTACAGAAAATACACAAGTCCATATTACAGTGTGGAGATGTTCTGTGTTCTGCAGGGCTCCTCATCTGGGCCGAGAGCTCGTGTGTAAAGAGAGCAAGAAGAACTTCAAGGCGACGGTGGCCATGAGTCAGGACTTCCCTCTGGGCATCGAGTCGTAAGTGTCCCGCTCCCTCCCTCCCTCCCGAGTCCAGCCGGCGTCCGCACGCTCACTGATCTCAGATCATCTGACTTGTTTTACAGGCTGTTAAATGTTCTGGAGGTCATCGCACCCTTCAAGCACTTTAATAAACTCAGAGAATTTGTTCAGATGAAACTCCCACCTGGATTTCCTGTCAAATTAGGTAAAGACACATTTACTATATTCTTTTGTAACATTATAAATGTCTTTACTGGCACTTTTGATCAATTTAATGTATCCTTGATGAATGAGAGTATTCATTTCTTTCCCAAAAAACAAACAAAAATAAAACGTACTGACGCCAAACTTTTGAACGGTAGTGTTTAATTTCAGGTAAATGCTGTTCTTTTGAACTTTCTATTTCAACACTGATGATTTGCTGCTCAAGAAATATTTATGATTATTATCATATTAGAGTGATTTCTGAAGGGTCATGTGACTCTGAAGGATCATGTGACACTGAAGACTGGAGTAAATTCAGCTTTGATCACAGGAATAAATTACACTTTACTATATATTCACATAGAAAACAGCTGATTTACACTGTTTTTTGTGTGTTTTTTTTTAGAATATTAGTTTTTTTTTGTATTTTTGATTGTTTGGCTTTACAGCAGCTCTAGAATAAAGCTATTGTCTAGATAAAGTTAGTTTTGTATATATAATATATATATATATATATATATATATATATATTTATATTAGTGCTTTCAATCCATAAAAAAACTTTAACTAGATTAATCACACATTTTTTCTGTGATTAATCGTGATTTAACCACAATTAAAAACACAAGTTTTCATAAGTTTTAAATATATTTTATAATGTAATAATTTCACTGTTAATCTCCAAATTAATGTAGAGACAACATAAAGACTTATTTAATAGCATCTTTTTATGAATGAAACTGGACGAAAATTAATCACATGCATTAACACGTTAACGGTGACCGCACTTAATTATATACAGGTGAAACTGGAAAAATTATAATATAGTGCAAAAGTTCATTTATTTCAGTAATTCAACTTAAAAGGTGAAACCAATATATTATATAGACTCATTACATGCAAAGTGAGATATTTCAAGCCTTTATTTGTTATAATTGTGATGATTATGGCTCACAGCTTATGAAAATCTTTTCACAATATTCTAATTTTGACTTTGGGTTTTCATAAGCTGTAAGCCATAATCATCACAATTATAACAAATAAAGGCTTGAAATATCTCACTTTGCATGTAATGAGTCTATATAATATGTTAGTTTCACCTTTTAAGTTGAATTACTGAAAAAAATATTTTTTTTCTAATTGTTCGAGTTTCACCTGTGTGTTACGATGATGATGATGATGATGATGTGTTGATGATGATGATGATGATGATGTGATTCCCGCCCGCAGACATCCCGGTGTTCCCCACCATCACCGCCACCGTGACCTTTCAGGAGTTCCGCTACGACGAGTTCGACGAGTCCATTTTCACGATTCCCAGCGAATACAAAGAGGATCCCAGCCGCTTCCCAGACCTCTGAGCTGTCCCAACTTACCCCGTCGACCCCGTCTCCATCTCCTCACATCTTCTCCCGAGACGTTTGCAGATGGAGACCAGCGAGCTTCATGTAGACAACACTTGTAACACGGACACAAAGGGATCGTGCTGAAAGAAAACGGGTTTGCACTACATGACAACACTGAGTTTCACGAGGAAGAAGCTCGGGACATTACGACACGCTAGAAACACTTCACATCACTGTAACTGGCAGGAAATATGGCATTATAAATTATTACATAAGCCGCGTTTTCAGATATATATCTTTGTACAACTGTTACAGACTTGTATACTTCACTTAAAGGAAACGTGTATATTTAGGAAAGAAGCGGGAGGCGTGTGTGTGTGTGTGTGTACATGATTTCAATTGTATGTCACCGAATACAATGTATATGTCATTTCTACAGTGTAAATACCAGCTTGTCCTTTTGTTGCATTATGGGAAATGGGCTTGTCACGTTCTCCTTCACTGTGTTTTCTTTGCTTTCTCACATCCTAATAACTAGTGTTCCCGAACTGAGAGGAGCGTACAGAGCCGGATGTAAATGTAGCAGGAACGTTTCGATGGACGGGAACTTTCAGCCGCTGCATCCCGTCGGTTTGGTTTCACTTTTTCACCTTGATAGATGGATGTAAATAATTTAAATTTAAAAATGTTTTCCAATGTAGTATAATTGACATGTATAACTGACGAGTATGTTTATTGAGATATTACTGTGACGTTTCCAGAGACGTTTGGTGATACGGCTACGACATCTTACTGGAGTGTTTTATATGTTTTTGCTGTGTGCCGAGGGAAAAGGAAATCCTGTCATGTTTGCACCAGCAAAATCCCATTGGAAAATGTTATTTTTATGTTTCTTGAGTTTCGTTTTTTCCTCCTCAGAATGTAAACGAGCTCCAACACTTCCATGACCCACTACTGGCTAGTGTGGACCACTCTTGTGTTTTGCTGTATTCCTTTTTTATTTTTAATACCAGCTTCTTTCCCCGTGTTTGTTTTCATTGTTTTTAGATTTGCTTTATGTCTTCAGTACTCGGATTTTCTCCCAGAAGCATTGAACTCCTTGATGTACAGCAGGAACCTTGTATGAACCTGCTGGACTTTTACATGACAAATTGTAATTAATAAAATATCCATGTATCAATCTCTTGTGAGGACTTGTTTTGGTCAAAAACTTTTTTTATTAGCAAGATATTGATGATTTAAATGATATTCAAACTCATGAGGGGTGGCAATGGTGGTGTTTTCTGTGTAGGTTTTATTTTAAAGATGTAAACATGTAACCCAGGTAAAAAAGGTACAGAGAATTGTAAATCTAGATGGTACTACGGTGTCAAAATGCTACTCAATTAAAATGTAATTGTTCTTAAAAGTAAATGTTGTCATTTTGGAAAAAACGCTGATGAAATATTAACTGAAGATTGAACTATATTGAATTTGGTTAGCAATTGTTTCAATAATTTTTTTTTGACGTAGTTCTAAAAACAAATATCAGCGGTTTGCTGGAATCCTTGATTCTGATTGGTCAATCGCGGCGTTCGGCGGGAAGATGTCCCACGTATTTACGCAAATGCTGTTTGACCGCTGATTATTCGACTAGTGCGCCTCAGATAAGTATAAATATTACTTTAATACGGTTTTGAAGTGACGAATATTATGAATATTATATTGGACTAATTTTTTCGTAGCTATAAGCTAAGGCAAATTTCAGGTAAATGTATAGAAACCTTTAGCTTTGAGTCGTTACTTTTGACTCCTATTATTGTCGAATTATTTTAAATATAGATAGCGTTAAGTTTTTGCATTTGACTAAACCAGTCGTGTGTTATTACGTTTATGTGTGAAAAGGCATAAAAATTACCTCAGAACTTCGCGCCATTAGATTGGAGTCCGCGTGCATGAATATTGAATTCAATTACCACAAAAGTGTTGCTCTTGACAAATTTAAAAGCAGACAAAAAGACCTTCAGAAACATTTTGGATACAACGGGAATCAGACTCAAAGGTGAGTGTATAATTTCTTCTTAGCAATGGAGAAAATAGGAGCCAAGATTTTTATATGAAGTTTTATTTTTGTAACATTGCAAACCGTACAGATAAATCAGTTTCTTAGCAAACTACAGTCTATGATGACGGTGTGTTCACTACAGATAAACACATCGCAGCAGATACAGCTGGACTGTTGAAGGACCTGCGAGAGAAAGTAATCCAGTTTACGTGGTTTCACAAACGTTCTGCAACTTTAAAAAGACAAACATCTTCCACCTAACTGAGGCTAACTATAAAAAAACGAATGCAATATCGTTAAAAAGAAAAAAAAAAACACTGCTTGACAATGTTATCCAAGCACTTTTAATCAGAGGGTAATTGCTTTAAATAGAAACTGCAAACAGACACAGCGAATGGTTGTATTTTTCAGGGAGAAATCGACTTTTCTACACTAAATTTACAGTATAACACCGTTCCACATCAGCCATGGGGAAAGAAACAGCTCTAAAATCGGAGAGAACATTTTAAGACGAGCATGTACCAGTAAATACAGCAGATTCTGAGGATGCAGAGTTTTAAAAAAACCAAAAAGGAATGAGCGAGTTCAGAGAGGAGAGTTTTTAGACTGATCTAGGACGAGCTTTCCTTCATCTGAACTCTATTTAACAATACATCTCAAACACTGATCAGTGGGAAAGGGCTGTTTCAGTCGCTCATGTCCATGTCTTCGTCTCGCTGGTCTTCGCTGTTTCCATCCGATTCGCCACGACCCGCATCGTCGGCACTGTCTACTTGAGCCTCTTTGACCTGCGGCGATGAAGCGGCGTCTGAGTTTCTCTCTCGCTCTTCTTCATGCTCGCTATCGTAGCCCTGCTCTTCCTCATCGTAATCCCTGGTCACCTGCAGTGTACAGAATTCAGAAGCAAGTTTTAAAGGTGCAGAATGTAATGTTGACAGCTAGTGGTTGAAACCGGTATTGCAATCGACAATGGAAAGAGTCGCAACAAGCCTTGCACTGTAAACGCATCTACGATATTTATCTGCATTTTAATATGCCTCGTCATAGAGCTTTTTTAGATGGATGCCGAGGCTTTTTAGGTCGGGTAGAATCTGCAAACTCTGACCCAGTTTGTATACGTCCGGCTTCTATACGTCTATGGTGGTGTTTTTAATACGCTTTAAGACAAACCATGTGTAAGTTCATAAGTCGACAGCATTGCTGAGTATTTTCTGCTTAAAACTGCAGTGAACCAAAGACAGTCTCAAAAACACGGTTTGAAATCGCTGGTGTTTCTGACGTCACAAACGACCTTGTAACCAATCAGATCAACGTGTGATCGTCAACCAGTGGATCGCTGAGTGAGTGAGTGGAGGCGGGCTCATTTGCATATTCATAGAACCGCGCATACTAAATGAGGCAAGGGTGTCGAGTTGCATTCAATATATTTTAAGACATGAAGACATATTTCCTCAAGTAAAAGCATTAAAATATGTAATTTTGGTGATCAAAGAGGAGTTAAGGGAAAAAATTAATGACTACAGAGGAACTTAAAAATAGAATTGAACCGTCCTAATCAGATGCCATGTGGCAAGATTCCAGCGACAATCAATTTGTCTATACCAGATGCGACTATCAAAAATCACAGCCAATCAGAACAGCATGTGGGCGGAGTTTCTATGCAAACGCACTCGCATCAAAATGGATAAGTACTTAAATTCATACACAATTTTACCATTAAAAATACATACTGAGTGACTGAAACAATTTAATAAAGAATACTTAATTTCCTATATTTTCAAGATCTGAGGTGAATTATCCATTGTCGCTTTTAGGGCTCATTTACTCCTGGCCACTTCATGCGTTCTCAGATCGGATGGCTCTCCGATCGTGAAGAGACCAGGTGTAAACGCCCTCCGAAACGCTTTAGACACGGATTTAAATCCGATCGCTCAAACCCCATCAGGAGGAGATCTGGGACACGATCCAGACCAAACTGCACAAGTGTAAACGCATCTGGTTGTTGAAACCCCATATGTAAAATGGGGTTTCATTGGGAAAATAAAAATGGGAAAATAAACACGTGAGCGCGTGTTACAGTACATATTATATATTAGCCAGATATTACGGCACGACCGCAACACGCATCGCTGTAAATGAATCTCTTTAGCAAGCCAACGCGCAAACTGCCGCAGATAAAACAGAAAGCGCTTAAAACACAATCATCTTCTTCATTAAAAGTAGTGAGACTAAATGTTCTTACCGGTGCTGATGCCGCTCTCTCTCCTATTGAATTTAGCTGATGATAAAAAAACAAAAAACAGCTCATATCTGTTGCTCTCGCTGACGTAAACTTCGTTAAATTTGCATATAGCGTGGGAATTGAAGATCGGATTTGTATCCGTTTTGCGGAGACACATTTATGTGGGCAAGTGTAAACGAAACCGTTTTAACAAATCAGACAGCAATCTGACAAGTAAAACCACATGACCAGGTGTAAACAGTATGGCTATAAATATCACACAAAATGATAATTAAACTCACATGAAATTCTTTGGTAACACTTTACAATAAGAGGTTCATTAGTTAACATGAACTAAGAATGAACAATACTTCTTAAGCACATTAATATTAATTAAAAAAATCATTAACATTAGTAATGCACTGTGAACTAACATGAACACACTAGTGTTAATACATTAACTAATGATCCTTATTGTAAAGTGTTACCAATTCTTTTAACATGAAATATAGCATATAATCAGTAAATGAGGTTATAATTGTCATACGTTGTTGCTCAAGCCGTTTCTAATATAAAGTGACGTCACATTAGTCGTACCTTCACGTCTCCCTTCTCACTGTCAGACTTGCGGTCTCGATCTCGGTCCTTGTCTTTGTCTTTGCTCTTCTTGCTGGTGGAGCGTTCCCTTTTTTCACGAGTCCTCTCCCGATCGTCTTTTCGGTCTCGGTCCCGGTCTCTCTCGCGGTCTTTATCCTTCTTTTTCTCTTTCTTGTGTCTGAGAGAAACAAGTTTTTGGGGGTTAAAGCGGGTCTGAGAAAGTAGGGCTGGGTATTGACACATTTCACAATTCGATTCGATATTGATTATTTTGGATATCAGGTACAAAACATGGCAAATTTTCTCAAGGAAAACAAATCTCTTAACTAATGCTGTGAACTATGGGAGTCAGCGAGCCTATAGGCATCATTAGCCTACTATAATACTGAAGGTAAAATGTAACTGATTTGTATACAAACACTATTTATTTTTATAATAATAAAGTTATATGAAATATAAACATTTAAAAAATGGTGGCTGTCATAAAAACTTGCCAGATTTATCCAAACATGCATTAAATATTGAAGAAAATTAAAAATTATAATATGCAATATGGTGCATATATTTAGCAAAATCCTCCTCTCTAGAGTTAATTTTTCTAGCTGACTAACGAGTTTATGGTCACTGGATATGGTTTTTCTGTGACGTTACATGATATTGTTTACAAGCTGTTTTACTGACGTCTTTCCACGGTTGAAACACTGAGCGATTCCATGTGACGTGATACTAGGGATGCTCATTTCGGTTAATTTTCACGACTGACAACCGCCACTCGTTATCCGAGTATTAACGGTTAACTGATAAGATTATAATAGCCTATTGAATAAAATAAATAAAAAATTGACGAGTGTCTGTGACCCGTTAAAAATACAAAAAAGTTTTCACGGGTTTATTTTAACGTGCAAACAGCGAAAAAAAGAAAACGATATAAATAAAAAACATAAAATAGGCCTACACTAATTTTTTTTTAACTTACATAATTAACAAATTAAGATGACAAAAATAAAAATCACAGAATCCGTTTGAAGCTTTGAAAAAACGGCAATGTTTTTCCCTCCAGACTAAGTTTTTTCGTCAAATAAAAATAGCAGGCCTACCTCAATCCTCACCTTGTCTAGTTTTTATTTAAAACAGTAACAGGTCTACATGATGTGGGGTACGTCTGGAGCGCAGCCGGGTGAGGAAACACATGATCCGATGGCACAGGTGTCCCGGGAACAGAGATAACGTCTCGCTCGAGTGGCCAGCTTCGGGAAGCGACTTTCATTAGCTTGTGGAAGTTTGCGTCGCAAGTGATATTGCATTGTACTTGCAAAATATGCTACGCGGTATTAAAATACTGCAGTAGTTACAATTAAATTCGTCGCCCTTTCTGTCGAAATGGTCCCACACTTTGCTCGCTCACTTCATTTTGCTTGCTCAGCGAAATATGTCTGTAGGCACGTGTCGACGCGCCCCGTGAGTTCACAAATATAGGCTTTAACTGATAGTATTAATCGGTCAATTTTTACTTTTGGTTAACGGTTAATATGAGCATCCCTACATGATACGGATTTCGATAAGTTGTTCTCGATCTTTTAACACTTTCAGACGCTCATTCGTGTTTATTTGGCGCTGTAACTGGTATTATTAAAGCGGAAGAGAAGATCATGATCATGTGCTTCTCTTGAGCGATCTCACGCCACAGCGCTATTTATGTTTTTGAATTTCGTAAGAAAATGGACGTCATTTGAAATCTGAGAATTTGTTTCATATCAATAGTAAAGCACACAGATTACTGTGATTTATTGGATGGGATGTGCGCTACAATGATCCATTCATCCGTCAACTGGAAACAGGACGACTAGCCTAATCGCTTCTTGAGATTTGAGAATCGATATCGGTTCGTAAAATTGAGAAATCTATATTTTTAACCCAGCCGTATGAGGAAGGAAGGAGACGTGTGTGTGTGTTACCTGCGAGGAGACGGGGAGCGGGACAGTTTTCTCTTGGGAGAGCGAGACTTCTTTGGCGATCGAGTCACGCTGCGACTCCTCCTGTGCCGTTTGCTGGAGAGAGAGAAGCATTTGCTGGATCAAGAGGAGCTCGGACCGGATGTAGACCACAATAATCTGGGGTGCGCTTTACAAACACCTTTATATGCGCTTTGGCTATTCATTTACACGACAGATTTCAAAGTGCACATTTTTTTAATTGTTTTAATGATACTGTAAACCACAAACACGCAAATCTGTGAAAAAGGGTTACGTCATGCACATGCGTGTCACGTGTTCAGTCTATAGGCGTCTAATATTTCTTTACAAAATGACATTGGCAGCAGAATACAGCATTGCTACAGGGTTCATACACTCAAATTCCAGGACTTAAAGCACTAAAACCTCATTTATCAAACAATCTTATCTTTTAAATTCTAAAAAAGGTAAATGGATAAAAATAAAACAAAATGGTACAAGTGCAGCCGATGCAGTGACTGCGGTAACTTTAACCAGTGAAAGGATACTATGACAAAGATATGGCTTTCCTTATTCAAACTGATTTTTTTCTCCCATTAGAATATGATTGACTTGAACAATAAAAACTGTATCATATACTTGGATATTTATATGAGCAATATCACACTCATAGCCATGGGAAATAACCATATCAGACGGACTGCATCTTTGATTTTGTGTGAAAAGATTGTTTTATCAATACAATTAACAATCAATTTCCCATATATTTTCTTTTATAATTCTTCATACAAGGGTTTTCCAGGACTTAAATTTCCTAAGTATTAAGTATATTAAATACCTTGTAAGATCCCGGTTTTTAGTCGTTTTCATGGACCTGTATGAATGGGGATCGTATTGAAAACATTATCATCTGTATGCAGAAAACGCAAAGGAAAAACTTCTCCGTTTTTAGCACATTGCTGTAGTGTAAACTTACTTTCTACTTTAAACTTACTTCGTTTCACAAGATGTACTTGTGAAAAAAGGTTGAATAAACTCAACGGGCCTTTTTTACCGCAATGTGAAAAAAAAAAAAAAAAGCAGATTCCAGTAATAAAAATTTAATTTGATGATTTTTGGCAATTTTGGATGAATCAAAAACTGGGACATTTTGATTACTAAAATGTAATAATCATTAAAACGGGATCTGATGTCAGTGTGCTCTGCGCTCACCGGCTGGTGCTGCGGGACCGCCTGGCGCTGCTGTAGCTCTTCGGGGGAGTTTTAGAGCGTTTCCGGATCTTTTCCTCCTTCCGCCGATCTCTACATCAAAAACAAAACACACATCTTTGAGGAAACGGACCACTAGCATCGCTCCACTAACCCTGAGAAACCAGAAGCACATTAGCAAATTGATTTTTCGATTAATCGTTTTTTAAAATGTGGTCGATTAAAAATCGATTCTCAAAGGCAACGAATCGATTATTTTCCATATTTATCCATCTATCACCCAAAAGCCAGTATTAGTTCTCCTCCACTGTTCATAGGCTTGAGCCTCCATGTTTCAGCGAATGCTGGGAGATTTTATGTGTTTAATCTTAAACATAAATAACCTGATCCTGTTTGATCACTGTTCTGACACTCGTCAGCATAAATTTTTCATCTTGCATCAAAATCCTGAGGATCACGAGTTGCGTATTTGCGCTAAATCCGCGCAGATTTGTCTTACACGAACTTCCCAAGCAAAGTGAGTAATCACAGAAACGCCAGACTGGCTCGTGATTTGACAGCGTTTCCCGCCAAGGTTCATTTGTACCCGCATCTGGCGGGTCGAGGGTGTTAATCTCAATCCCTGAATGTTGCGCTCCTGTTTGTCATTGTGACGAAACTTCACGCCAATAAATCATCAGGGATATTGCTGACTTGTAAGCGCCCTCTTTACGCTCGTCCTAATGCCTGTTAGGTGTCCGTGGATTTGCCTGTATTTGGTGTTGAAAATGGAAACGTCTTTAGACATGGAAAATCGAGTTTACAATCGATTCAATGAACACTAAGGTCTCAGAAATCGAACAGGATTTTTTCACAAAAGTGACAGCCCTAGTCAGAAGTACACACGTTCTCTTCACAAACAGAGTAAATACTCTTAGGGCGTAGTATAAGTATGTGAATTGAGACGCAGCCCTAGCGTTACCTGGACCTGGAGCGTCTGCTGCGATCCCGTGAATCGGTCCTCCTCCTCCTCGGGCTCTTTGACCTCCTCCTGCTCCTGGATCGGGACCGTCGTCTAGAATGACTCTTAGAGCGCCTACAGTCACAACATATTCAAATTAGCCCAGGGCTGGATATGAATATCAGCTTAACTTGACGATTAAAGCGTCTTCACGAACCTGTGTCTGGAGCGGGACCTGGACCTCCTGCGTCTGGAGCGGGACCTGGATCTCGAGCGCTTGCGTTTATCATCCTTTTTACCTGAAGGAGCAAACTCTTTAGCACAGCGCCCTCATTTAAACTAAAATACAGTCAAAAGACATTTTTGATATTGTTTCACTAGTGTGTGCAGGGAACTATAGTTCATTTATGTAAGTGAGGAGAGCAAAATAAAGTAAATTGTGACATATTATACCCAAATATTCTTCATACAGTGACTACCAGTGACATTTATTACAATATGGGACCAAAAATGATTCATTCACTTTGAGCTGATCATGTTTTGCTGAAGTGTGTTTTCTGTAATCGCTAATGCTCTTTTTACACACACTGAACAACATGAAGCATTGCTTGGTCACTGGTTGAGCTAAACTGGTATTATCTAATTGTGTAGTTAAATTTAACAGCTGACAGATATTCAACATAATTCACGTGTGAGAGTCTAACAGAAGGACAAAACCAGTCAAATATCCACTCAGTTCTGCTCATATTTCATCACCATTTTCTAAACTACAGCGAATAAACTGATAATGTGAGAAATGTTGGTTTGACATATATATATATATTTGCTCTAGTGTCTGTCCACTCACTTCCAGGCTCGATTGCGGCGGAGATCAGAGATTGTGCCTCTCTCACTCTCTTCATGGCTTCTTCGATCTCTTTATTCGAGGCGTCCGCCTTCAGTCCCGGGGTCAGGTTCAGCCCAGCGGCGAGAGGGTTCAGCCTGCAATCACAGCAAGTTACTGATCAGAACACACTGAACATCAATCAGACGAGCAGAGCCCTATGACAGGCTATTTACAGGAATCATGGAGTTAAATTTAACACTATTTCCATTCATTTTAAGACCTAATCGCCACTTAACCGGTTACATCGGCGACTTTATATTTACATTAAGTATATTTACTATATATTGATTGTAAAATAGCACAACTAAAAAGTTTTAGTTTGTGATAATCTTATCAATGCAACATAATTCAGAAGGGTGGGAACAAAGCACAAGAGAATTAATTAGGTGACTAACCCAAAGCAAGGTTTATCTAGTCAGATTCGCCTACGCAATGATTAAATTCAGGCAAACTTTAGCACACAACCTCTCTGGATAAATACAGGTGAAACTCGAAAAATTAGAATATCGTGCAAAAGTTCATTTATTTCAGTAATTCAACTTAAAAGGTGAAACTAATATTATATAGACTCATTACATGCAAAGTGAGATATTTCAAGCCTTTATTTGTTATAATCTTGATGATTATGGCTTACAGCTTATGAAAAACCTCAAATTCAAAATTAGAATATTGTGAAAAGGTTTTCATATCTGTAAGCCATAATCAACATTATAAAAATAAAGGCTTGAAATCTCACTTTGCATGTAATGAGTCTATATAATATATTAGTTTCACCTTTTAAGTTGAATCAAAGCTCTGAGAGTCACTTCTGCAGCTTTTCACCAGTTCTTCTGAGAAAACTATCGGCAGATACACACAAACTCACAGCTCTACAGCACAACCAGCCAAAATAAAAGTGTGGTTTCAGTTGAAATTGTGACAAAAATATTCTGTAGTCCGTTTCAGGATTTCAATTATTAGGACATGCTTTTCAGATTACTAAAATTGAATCGAACCATTAAAATAAAACATTAAAGGACTGGTTTCACAGACAGGGCTTAGAATAATCCTTAATTAGGACATTTAAGTAGCTTTTATAAATATTACTGGTGTTCATCTGAAGACAAAACAGTGACACTGATATATTTGAGGATTTTTAAGTTGCTTTCAGTTCAAACATGCATTTTAGTCTGAGACTAGCTTAAGCCTTGTCTGTCAAATAATTTTGCTTTCATACGGCCCTAGATGATATCGATGGACTTACTTGGGGTCTATGGATGCCATAAGCTTCATAAGCTGCTCAGCCGACAGAGTCTAAGAAGGAAAACACAAAGATTAGTGAAAGAGTGAAGAACATCTGGTGTACAAACCCTTCTGCTGAAGGAGCTGAGAGATGTCACACCTGAGGGTTTATATTGGGCGCCGCCATTGCAAGAGCTGTCATCGGGTCCAAGTTCGGCCCTCCAAGACCGCCAAGAGAAACACCACCAATCTGACAAAACAAACATCATTATAGACCAAAGAGGGCGAGCATCTCGTTACATTAGGCGCGTTTTCATAACAGATTTACACAAAACTTGCGATTTTTTCTAAATGCAGATAAAAAAAAACGATTGAGAAATGATTGATATGCGACTAAAACGTAATTTTTCTCCTCTCGCGATAATCATTCCAAACATCATGGCGACGGATGTTGGGTTTATGTATATCCCAGCCGCCGCACTGGACATTATTATTAATGGAAGGAGACGTGTGTGTGTGTGTGTTCTCCCAGCATTAATGGCAAGGACAGACTCTTATACTGCGAGCGGCACACATGAGGCGTTTCTGGGTGTTTCTCCTTCAGATCGGCTTCAATCTCTTCATTGTGGCATTTCTTTGAGGTTTAGAATCCAGTATTCCTGTAGTAATTTGTCTTTTATGAGTTTAAGAAAGAACTGTCTCGTCTTCTGTCCAAACACACCGCGATCTACGTCAGGTGACTGTTAATGCGACAAATGTTTACATTGCAGTTTTGCAAAATATTCCTTTTTGAAACAGTTAAAATATTATGCAAGTGCTATGACCAGTCCCAGTTTAATCTAACTAATATGTATATATATATATATAAAAAAAAAATATATATATATATATATATATATATATATATATATATATATATATATATATAAATAATAGGGCTGTCAGTTAAACGCATTATTAACGGCGTTAACGCAAACCCATTTTAACCCGGTTCATTTTTTTATCGCGAGATAAACGGTCTTTTTGGCCTAGCAAACTTTGTAGTTTTTTTTCACACGCTTTTGCAACAGGACGCGGCGCTGCGCTATGAAACCAATTAATTTCAATGGCTTTCGCCGCGCAAGGACGTTTTGTTGCTTCGTCGACTAAAGTGCAAGAGCAGTGGCGTGCACACCGCGGTCAAAATTCAAAATAGTTCAACTTTTGGCGCTGTGACGATTACCAGCACGGCCAATAGAAACGTTTTGGCATCCAAAAAGTTTTGAAACCTGGCGTAGCGCCGCGCATTCCGCGTCCTGTTAGCTCTGGATTTAGCTAGACCGGAAACACACGTTGCGAGCCGGCCAAATAGTAGGTTAACGTTACGTTTTGAGTGGATGACGAGCGCGAGACGCCGAAATGGATGCCAATAAGATTCTGAATTGAAAGTTTACTTTTAAAAAGTTGCCAAATGCTCCATTGACGAGACCAAAGTGATCTGTGTGTTTTGTCGTTGTGAACTGAGCTATCATCATCGCACACACACACACACACAGCTGATGCGAATTCTCCGCCCCCTCGTCAATATCAGGACCGCGTCAGTATTTCTTTAACCCTTTTATTGATGGACAGTAGGGGTGGGCGGTATGACCAAAATTCTATTTCACGGTATGACTAATTTTATTTCACGGTAACGATATATTTCACGATATAGTTATTTATATATGTAGTTATTCTCGAAAAATCGACAAAAAGGGCTTTGTATAATAAATAAACCCAAATACTTTAGAAATGAAAAGTACTTCACATTGTTTTCTGTTTCTCTTATTTGGTAAATTATTTCTTTGGTAAACTATTTAGATAGCTAAATATAAACAAAACACACTCATCAACTTTTAGATGAACTGCCCCCAACTGATTGATATTAAATACAACTCATAGGTGCAATTAAACTTTAAATTAAGTGTTTCTGAATAATTTTTCAATCTCATGTTATGCTTTACTTCATCAATCAGTTTATAATATCTGAATATTTTATATCGAACTATTCTATTCATGATAAATTAGTTATTTCCTTTTAAATTTGTAGGATAGTAATACTAGTTATGTTTAAATGTGTTCCCCAGTACATTTTTGCCATGTCTGCTTAGGCTACACTGCGTTTTTAAGGGGCTTGTTTTGCTCTTTTTGTGATATCTGGCAACCCGTCACCCTGCGCTTTAATCAATAGAAGTTCAGAAGTGACTAGCAGGAGAGCAGCAGTTTGAAAACCGAACAGCAGCTTCTGTTAGTGTTGACTAAGTAGCCTAGTTTAAATTATACACACCTTGTAACTGCGTCATTATTTGACCATAGCCCGGTGAACACTGCGCTCCCTCATGCGTGTGCACACGCGCGTCTTCTGCATCAGTAAAATGCGATCGGTTAATTTGAGTGTCAAGTTGTAATCACGGATCGAATCAAAGGAAGATTTTATCAGCTGGTTCAGTGGCCAATTGTTTGGAGTTAGAAATATATAACTCGCGATGCATATTTAGTAATTTTGCCTCAGATAGGCTACAGGATTATACATTCACTTTAACAAGCAGGATGTTCATTACCACGGGCGGCAAACTGTTGCGTGTTTAAAAACTATACATAAGAGACGGAAAGATGCAGATAACTATACATTATTTAAGGTTATTTCTATTCGTTACGATATTGATATATGAACTGTTGTCGTCCAGCTTTCCCCGTTGCGAGCGTGCACTCCTCTAATCTGTAGCCTGGGTGCTGCACTGCTCTAGTGACGGCTGCGCCTTCCCCCCCGAAAAATGTAATTCCTTTGTGGATCCTCTTGATCTGCTTTCTCCGTGTTTCTTTTTTGTTCTCGCTGTGTTTCAGTCCCACGCACGTTGCACGCGAGTTAACCACGCCCACTTATTTGCATGTCGCGGTATACACGGAATAAAAAAAATCTGTTACGGTTGACATTTTCTACCGCGGTAACGATATATACCGTCATACCGCCCAGCCCTAATGGACAGGGTTACATTGTGAGAGATTATTTGCTCCAAGTGAGAATGTTTTAGTGTGAAATTAAACATTATATGCCAATATTGTTTTCAATAAAAAACATTTGCACAAAGCAAGCCGATACCCTTTTTACATGTTGATAAGTGCATAAAAAAATAAAAAAGGGACAAAAAGAAATCAAGAGACATTTAGAATAGATAAAAATGTGCGATTAGTCGCAAGTTAACTATGACATTAATGCGATTAAATATTAATCGTTTGACAGCACTAATATAAAGATAATAGATATAGAATAGAAGAAAGTATTAGTATTAATGTATCAAGTGTTGCCGAAAGAGATGCGTCTTCAGCCGTTTATATCAGTATCGTGATATGTATCGAATCGTGGCAGTGATTGACACTCACAGATGTGACGGGATTGGGCGTCGGGAGGAGTCCGCCTCCTGGCAGTAACCCTGCGACGGCATTGGCTGGAGCGAGCAGTGACAGAGCCTTGGACTCGTCAGGAATCACTCCTGCAGGACAGAAACGCCACAGTTAAACCACGACACGGCTCTCGCACCACACACACACACACACACACAAACAGACCCCTTTTTTTTTCCAAGTCTATATTTGCACTTACATCAGTACTCGCTTTGTCAAGAGGAAGCTAACACATGAGGTCCCTTAACAAAAGCATGAAGTGCACAATACTACAAAAAAGGAAATGACACTAGACACACTGCCAAGATGTTATCACCTGAACTTGATTTTTTAAGTCATGAACCAAATGTAAGCAAGCACAGCCGGATCTCCACTGGGATGTGCTCTCAAGTTTCATAAGTTGTATAATGAACAAGCGACTCAGGTCGGCTGCTTCGCTATAAAGCACACAGAGACATCAAGATAGACAAAACAGAGTTTATGATTTGGGTGTCAGCATCAAATGACAAGTTTATTAATCCACTGATGGTGTGACTTACCATGACTAATGCAAATAACATTTGTTTAGGGGGCTTTTGCTGGTTATTTAAGAGCTAAAACTGCCTTTACCTTTTGAAGCACATCTAAACTCGTCTAATGAATGTGTGTGCTGGATTGAGACTATTTAAATAAATTAAAAAAAGACGTTTTCCAGCAAAAGCCCAGTTTAAACTCAACTACAGACTGTCAAATGCTAAAAAATAAAATAATAATCTATAGCTAAATGACAAATGAATGTCTAGTGAGTGCATGAGTCCATTGGGCGAGCACCTCTGAAATTCATATTTCACTCCAAACAATACAATCATCACTTACACACACACACACCAGAGAGAGAGAGAGAGAGAGAGAGAGATGAGAGAGAGAGAAACAGGACAAGCTGCAGAAGACAAAACTGTTGGGTGGCATTTTCTGCTGGGCCTGGTTTACAGGACTTGCAGAACCAGGGAAAAGAACTGGAAAACACAACAACAAAAAACAGAAACGACCGTTAAAAAGCGTCTCAGGCCTTTTTCAGTCATGTGGAGAGGAACAAAAGAACATTCTCAGACTGTTTCTTACTCAAAAAGGGAGGTTGGACTAATATCATAACACGGACAGGAAAGCCCTAGCATTATATCTGATAGTGTGCATATATGTGTGCAAAAACACTCATGCAGAAACGCTACATCTCGCCTTACCGTAGATTATCTCGTGTCTGATTAGCATGCAGTTCAATCAGAAATGTAGAAACCAACAAGGATTTGAGCCTAAACATTTGTGCTTTGCATGAATAGATCGATCGATCGATCTTTGTCTGTGAACTCGAGTGAATTCAGTTGGAGACGAGAGAGAGGATTATAGTTTACAGCAGGGAAACACGTGGGCTGGCCGCTTTTATTTGTCTACAGGGTCACACTCAGACATCTGCCGGCTCTGCAATTGCCTTGTTCACTATAAAAATCACACACACAAATGACAAAGAGAAAAGTTTAACAAAAAAAATGAAACTAAACTGGAAAGGCAATGAGTTTAAACATGAGCTCCTGCCATTCAGGGGACTCATACCCCACCATCTCATTGATATTTCTGAAATATACTCTGCCGTTCACACGTTTGGGATCGGTACGATTTTGTTATGTTTTTAAAATAAGTCTCTTTTGCTCACCAAAGCTGTGTTTATTTGATTAAAAATACAACAAAAACTGAAATATTATTCTAATGTAAATCAGCTGTTCTCTATGTGAATATACAGTAAAGTGTAATTTATTCCTGTGATTAAAGCTGTATTTTCAGCATCATTACTCCAGTCTTCAGTGTCACATGATCCTTCAGAAATCACTCTAATATGAGGATCTGTTGCTCAAGAAACATTCATTATTATTATTACCAATGTTGAAAACAGTCAAAACTATTTTTTTAAGAATAGTACACTTCAAAAGAACAGCATTTATTTGAAATAGAATCTTTTGTAACATTATAAATGTCTTTACCGTCACTTTTGATCAATTTAATTAATCCTTGATGAATAAAAGTATTGATTTATTTTATCCCCCCCCCCAAAGATTTTTTTTTACAGACCCTAAACTTATGAACGTTAGTGTATAATATTACAAAAGCTTTATATTTCAGATAAATGCTGTTCTTTTGAACTTTCTTTTCATCAAAGAATCCTGAATACAAATGTAATAAACGGTTTTCATCATTAATAATAATCAAATGTTTTAAATCATGAGTGATTTCTGAAGGATCATGTGACACTGAAGACTGGAGTAATGATGCTGAAAATACAGCTTTTGAATAAATTATAAATACTATATATATTCAAAAAGTGATTTTAAATTGAAACTATTTCCCAATATTACCATTTTTTTTGTATTTTCAATCAAATAAACAAGTTATCCTCGTTTATATAGCGCTTTTAACAATGTACATGGTTTCAAAGCAGCTTTACAGAGATAAACATGTAATACACGCAGCCTTGGTGAGCAGAAGAGACTCTTTCAGAAACATTAAATCGTACCGATCCGAAACGTTTGAACGGCAGTGTACACTCACACTTATGCATCTGTACGTCTGAGGGTTGAGCGACGGCCGCTGGGATTCACTGCACTAAAGCCGCCGCCGCCGTCTACACTGTGAAGGGATCGATCGAGTGTCTGAAAGTGAACATGAGCGGCACAAACCTTCTGCGAAGGGGACGACGATCAGCGCTCTGTCCACGAAGACCGTGTTGGTCAGATGCTGGGAAACTCCGACCGATTCCGGCTCGTGGAACTTTACAAAACATACACGTGAAGTCACAGGCAAGGGAGAATCACTGAAAGAAAATATAGATGCTTTTGCAAGATGTACACACACTTGATCACACACCTCCTGCAGTTTTTCAAACACCACAGTGAATTATTCATCATGTTCGAGCAAATCATCATCTACGGCATGTCATAAAGATCCAAGATCCGGCTCAGTTTTAGATCTGCCGGCTTCAGAGCAGATCCGCCAGCGTCCTACCTTCGCTGCAGATATGATGACGCCAGATGTTTTTCGATGGGTGAAAAACAACAAAAGCACAGAACAGAAGTTAGCTACTGGAGAACCCTGCATTCTGCCTGCCTGAGCAGTGAAATCAACATTTACTGAGTCGAAATGTAGTTCGACGCCTAGAAGATTTAAACAGGCTGTGGTTGTTGTTGCGTCCGATACTGAATACTTCTCTGGTCAACGATAAGTTGAAAAGTCCCCGGATGACTTACTACTTCCGGCTGATGGACACTTTTCTATCCCATGAGGCCACAGGAGAGGATTTATGAATGGTGGTGAAGCGATGCAACTGACGCTGGTAGGTCACGTGACAGTAACAAAATGGCGGATGTAGTTCGTCTGAACTTCATTCATATTATACAGAATATCTCCTTAGTATGCGATTTCAAACGCATTATAAACAATTAAATAACTTATTTTTAACTTGAGCCGCGATTTCATGCACGAAACTCCAAAAAAAAACGCGAGACATGAGCGCAAAAAGACCTCAGTCTAGCGCGTTTACATTGAAAAACAAAGGAAAAGTAGTGCCGGTCTGTGTGAAATGCTCCTTAGAATGTCAATTTCAACTTTTTTGTCAACTTCTTTATATCATTGGTTAATTAGTATGCCATAATTTCGACTTTTATAACACATTACATTGTTATAACTAACACCAAAGTAGGATAATGTGGCGGAAACGTGCTTCCGCAAGTCAGTAATGACGCGCAGACGCAGACAAACGTGCGTGACGTCACGGCTCTTTTATACAATAAAGCGCCATTACCGTAAACTGCACAAACTGTAAAAAATGCGTCTGCTTTTACTGTTTTAATCATTAGAAATCATTATGAGGAGGGCTGACGCTCACACGTGGATAAGCTGGAGATAAATGAACGATATTATTCAAACAAATGAACGATGCGATGACCCGTTTAACTGGTTAAACTTAACGGATGAATTTGTGTGCGAGTTCGTGCGCTTGATCTAACTTACACTAGCGAGAATAGATCGAGCTAAACTGGTTGTTTTGTGCCTATAAATAAATATATTTTGCACATAATCGGGTTGAATAGATAACATTATGGAATTGTTATACATCCGAACTGCCGTACACGTGTATAAAATGTACGTTACTCTATATTGAACACGGAGTGATTCGGAACACATTTCTACTCACTCTGGTGGAAAGAGTTTGAGCTCGTCGATGGTTCCGATGAAGCCGAACAGGGTTCGCATCTGCTCCGCGGTGCTGCTCGGCGACACGTTCGTCACTTGGATCACATTGGTGCTGGACGTCATTATGGCTCCGATCTGATGATGGTGAACGTCAATCGAAAGACATTTAAATCCGTGCGGTAGAAACGCGATTTTACTCGATTTCGCCTCAATGGATTCTTTATCAATCGTCTCGCGGCCTTCTACCTCACGCGCGCATGACTGCGGGACCTGTAATGGCGCTCGTGCTGCGGCGTGAACTGTGAAGCGCGCGCTCATAAGAACATGGCGGCTTCTGTGGCAGATTTCAAAATAAAGGTTTTCAAAACACGTTCTCATTTGGGTTTCTTTTTTTCTTTCTTTTCTTTATTTATTTATTTGATTATGTACTTGTTGAACAATAACAGAAAGGCAGTCATATCTGAGAGATTAACAAACAAAGACTGAGATCACAAACAAATGTCCAATCACATTATACACAACAATAAGTGAGTTAGGACAAAGAAGAAATAAAGAAAGAAAAGAAAAGTAGGGGAGTAGGAGTTTTTATATAAAACCAAAGTCTTCCCATAAAGAGTACAAATACATTGCTTTGAGACTTTTCATCCCTTCTTCTCAGTGTCTCCAAATATATTAGAAATTCCTCTTTACATAACAATAATCGTGGAGGAATTTTGAAAAATGTACATTTGTGTATGTAAAATTTCAGTAAAAGCAATAGATTATTTATTATATGAGATACCCTTTTACTCTTAATTAACAAACCAAATTTAACAATTTCCCATGACAGTAGCCTATCAGTCCTACAGGTATTTTTTGTTGCCTCCAGCTAAATGCATCATTCCAGAATAAATAATGAATGGAGTACAGGTTTATTTTGGGTAGGATCCTTTGGGAATATTTTTTTATACAAAAATAAGCCAATGTTGTAACTATCGTTCATATTTTCTAGTGTAAAAGTCTTTTGTGGTGGACTTCCTGAATGGCCGTGACGCGGGCCGGAAGTCGTCACTCAGTGTCAGCAGATAGGAAATGGAGACTGACGGGGCCTCATCGATACATCAGCGGTGTTGAATGTGATCGATTACTCTGATGCTGATGAACGGAACCCATGGAGACCCATGAGGAGAAGCCCATCATCTACACGATGGAGAACAAACCCATAGTGACCTGTGAGTGGATGTTATAACCCTCCTAATACTGTCAGCTCGACTGCAGCGGTGTTTTGGTGTGTTGTGATGGTTCACACTGACATCTGATTCATAATATTCCTCCTGTCAGTTGGGTAATATCAGCGATTTAAAAAAAAGATTATGAGTTGTACATTGCTTTCCGTGGGACATTGCTTGTAAAACCTGGCTGCAAACCGAGCGAATCGTTCTTCTGAATCGATTCTTATTCATGAATCGGTTTGAATTATATTTTTAGCGAATCTGTTTAAATCAAAATCATTCGTCGTGATGCCTTCAAATACAGTCACTTTAGCACAGTATTTTTTGGTATTTCATTTGTTAATGTTTTCAGCCCAAACCAACAGTTCATTGGCTGCCTACTAGTGAGTTTCCTAAAGATGAATATAATTATGACAAATGTCTAGATTAGCAAATATCTACCTGTAAATATCAGCTTACATTAATCATTTAGTTTCATGTTATATGTCAAAGTACCATCTTCTGATACCTGATACATTTTCTGTAAGTGAATATCAGTCACAGCTGCTTGTGTGTCAATTGTAATTTATTTAAACTCTAAACTGTTTTTAATTTTTGATTTCAGTTTTATATATTTAAGTACATCAACTAAAACTAATTAAGACAATTAACAACTAGCTGAAATAAACTGCTGTAAATGTTTACATTTTATTTCAGGGAACGTTTGTTTTTATTTCAAGTAACTTAAATGTTTTTTATACTTATTTTATTAACTATAATAACTCTGATGTATATGAAAGTGGCTGTAAGGGATTTCTTAGAACGCTGTTGGACAGAGCACACAAATCACACTTGTAGCCAATCAGCATGAAGGGGTGTGTCAACTCACTAGGAGGGAGGGGCCTATGTTGCATAAGCATGTTCGTGAATTTGTGGGCGGAGCTATAGAGAAGGGGCGTGTATGTTTTTGTGATTTTAAATATCAACAGTGTTTCTATGAAATTGCTTACTGCACCTTTAAATGATACATGACCGTTAAGAAACATGTATGAATAAAGAATGGACCACTGTAGATTTTTGTTAGTGGTTTCACAGTGAAATTTACGTGACAAACATGAGGTGGTAATATGTGTGTGTGTGTGTGTTGAGCAGGTGCGGGCGATCAGAACCTGTTCACGGCCCTGTACAGCTCACTGACCCAACAGCTGCCCAGAGAACCCATGGAGTGGAGGAGGTGAGATCTGCTTCTCTACTGCATAGCTGATGTTTTATTAGCCTATATAGGGTAAGGGTTATGCTCTGCCTATATAGGGTTATGCTCTGCCTATATAGGGTTATGCTCTGCCTATATAGGGTTATGCTCTCCCTATATAGGGTTATGCTCTATATAGGGTTGTGCTCTATATAGGGTTATGCTCTGCCTATATACTCTCCCTATATAGGGTTATGCTCTATATAGGGTTATGCTCTGCCTATATAGGGTTATGCTCTATCTATATAGGGCTATGCTCTATCTATATAGGGTTATGCTATGCCTATATAGGGTTATGCTCTGCTCAGCCTATATAGGATTATGCTCTATCTATATAGGATTATGCTCTAGCTATATTTATGCTCTATCTATATAGGGTTATGCTCTGCCTATATAGGGTTATGCTATGCCTATATAGGGTTATGCTCTATCTATATAGGGTTATGCTCTGCTCAGCCTATATAGGATTATGCTCTATCTATATAGGGTTATGCTCTGCCTATATAGGGTTATGCTATGCCTATATAGGGTTATGCTCTATCTATATAGGGTTATGCTCTGCCTATATAGGGTTATGCTATGCCTATATGTCAAGTCAAGTCACCTTTATTTATATAGCGCTTTATACAATGCAGATTGTTTCAAAGCAGCTTTACAGAGATAACAGGAAAATATTGTTGTAGTAATATTGTTAAATATAAATTTAAATGTCCCCAACTAAGCAAGCCATAAGCCAATGGCGACAAAGGCGACATAAATATGTATATATAAATAACTATATATGGTCCCCATGAAACAGAATCGGCATCAGATCTTCCGTATTGTGATGCATATTTGAGTTTAACAGATTATCGGAAAATAATCAATGTAAGGCGGGGCTCGGTTCTGTGCATCGGTTGTTGATTGGATGTTGAGATGTGGGCGTGGCACTCAAACCTGTATGCAAATGAGTGTGAAGGGGCGGGGCTTAAGCAGACTAAATGATTGTTTGCACAGCACTTTTCATAAGCGGCTTTACAAAAAAAACATGATTGTTAACGTTTATAATATGTTAATATCTTCATGGCTTAAGCCGGGTGCACACTGGGCTAAACCTGTCCTAGACTAGAACCTGAAACCTGACCGTTGCGATCAAATTTGATCTCAGGCGAAATTCTGTCAGTGTCAGAAGATTTGACTCTCAGTCCGGCAGTGATTCTCCTACGACGACTGTCAAATTGTCTTAGTTTTTCAAGACAAGCCGTGACCAAAATGAACATTAGAGATTTCTTTTTAACCACTGCGTGTAACCAGATCACCGTCACTGAACGTGTCATTGATTGATGATGTACAACTCTGGACGAGTTTTCTTGTGTGTGTCCGTTTTTAACGCGTCTTGACTGTCGTACAGTGTGACATTAATGATAACTTAGATCTTACAGTCAGTGTGACATACAGCGATGATCATGTTCTGACAAGCAACAATCGTAAAGGACGATAATAAATCTCACAGTGTGCAAACGGCTTTATATTCACATTTAGCAGATTAAAGCCGGACGATAATATATCTGCATATATATTTTCTCCAGAAGATCCTGTTTTGATTAAACATTATGAGGTCAAAAATTAAAAATGACAATTCATCCGTGCATGTATGTTTGTGAAGAAATGCCAACTTTAAAATATGTTATTATTCTCTTATATTAATAATATCCGCACTTCAGCTTATTCTGGCCAAGAACCGCTCATCTGATTGACATGTAAAGTGACCAATCACAGCCGCAGTGTTAATCAGAAAACATATGCGAGTAAAGCAAAGCATAATGCTGGTGATTATTTAGGTTACTGTAAAATCCATATTTTTGGAGGGTTGAGGTTTGGAGAAAAGCTCTTGTGTTTGTTAAACTGAACACGTTTTTCCATGAGCTTCGTTGAAAACACGCTCTGTGTGAGCCAGCCCTCATCCATCAGATCTGATGAGAAGAGAGGATATCAGATATTTCTTTCCCTTTTGAGAGTCACAAAAGAGTATTTTCTTTCTTCTCTTGAGGCTTATCCTCCTTCAGGGCGTTAATGTCGTGTCTAACGCCGATCCACCGGAGCTGTGCAGTGAAACTCGGATGTGATCTCCCATGATTCAGGTCTTTAGTTGTTCCGCTGTGGTGTGATGATGAGATGCCGTTCTGTGGTGTGCCTCTGGAATAAGGAAGGGATTTCTGTCACATGATCTGTCAGAACTGGAAGGAATGACGGAAATCCAGTCATGAAGGTCTTCCTGTTCTTCCCGTCAGCCTGAAAGAACCAGATCTGGAACTGTGTCAATATGTCTTTATATCTGTCATTTGACTCAAGTGATTTCATGTTGTGTTCAGAAGAAATGCATTTGGAAGGGATTGATTAAAGAGGAGGGCATATTCTGCCCTTTTACAGTCTTGATGTTGTTTTTAGTCTCTTCTAGAACTTGAATGTTGATTATTCTCCTCATATTCTCCATTGTTGCGGCTCCTCTCTTCCCAGTCTGTCAGTAACGCTCTGTTTACTTCCTGTCTCTATGAAGCCCCTCCTCCTGAAAGCACACTGTGCTCTGATTGGTCGGCCGGAGCAGTGTGTTGTGATTGGTCGAGCGCTTCGAGTGTGTTTGGGAAATGCCCCGCTCCTTTCCATAACCACCAGTTTAACACACTACTGACTAACTCAACCAGGCCCCGCCCCTTTATTCTGCGTATGAATTATTATAATGAGGAATATTGAGACGTGTTCGTTCCCGGGAGAAACTCAAGACTACAATGGAGGCGTTTCAGGAGTTCAGAAACATCGACACTGATATAGAGTGATCAAGCAGCAACATTACACACTAAAGAGAGATGATCATGGGAAAAAGCACAATAGAATAATGTGTGTGTGTGTGTGTGTGTTTCTCGTCTCAGGTCTTACGGACGAGCACCAAAGATGATCTACCTGGAGGCTAATTTCGTCCAGTTTAAGGAGGAACTTCTTCCTAAAGAGGGAAATAAAGCGCTGTTGACGTTCCCCTTCCTGCACATCTACTGGACCGACTGCTGTGTGAGTCTCCCATCTGAAACACGCCCATAGTTGTGTGTCCCACGTGACGTACTGTGCGCTCTCTATCTGGAGTATGAGTTTCAAAAAGGTTATGTTGTAATCCAGAGTCGGACAGCCTCATTCCTGTTGTTAATCAGTCCCCCTGTAATCTATAATTTTATCCCTTAAAACTCATCTTTGATCACCAAAATTACATATTTAAACGTATTTACCTTGAATAAATGTCTTCATGCCTTAAAATATCTTGAATGTAACTCGACATAATGAAATAATGTAAAATACTGGTGTGTGTCCGTGTGTGTGTCCGTGTGTGTCCGTGTGTGTGTGTCCGTGTGTGTGTCCGTGTGTGTGTCCGTGTGTGTGTCCGTGTGTGTGTCCGTGTGTGTGTCCGTGTGTGTGTCCGTGTGTGTGTCCGTGTGTGTGTCCGTGTGTGTGTCCGTGTGTGTGTCTGTGTGTGTGTCCGTGTGTGTGTGTGTCGGTGTGTGTGTGTGTGTGTCCGTGTGTGTGTGTGTGTCCGTGTGTGTGTGTATGTCCGTGTCCGTGTGTGTGTCCGTGTGTGTGCCCGTGTCCGTGTCCGTGTGTGTGTCCGTGTGTGTGTGTATGTCCGTATCCGTGTGTGTGTCCGTGTGTGTGTGTATGTCCGTGTCCGTGTGTGTGTCCGTGTGTGTGTGTATGTCCGTGTCCGTGTGTGTGTCCGTGTGTGTGTCCGTGTCCGTGTGTGTGTGTGTGTGTGTGTGTGTGTCCGTGTGTGTGTGTCCTTGTGTGTGTGTGTCCGTGTGTGTGTGTGTGTGTGTCCGTGTCCGTGTGTGTCCGTGTGTCCATGTGTGTCCGTGTGTCCATGTGTGTGTTTGTGTGTCCGTGTGTGTGTGTCCGTGTGTGTGTGTGTGTCCGTGTCCGTGTGTCCGTGTGTGTGTGTGTGTATCAGGACACCGAGGTGTACAAGGCATCGGTTAAGGAGGACATGCAGCGCTGGCAGGGTGTCCTGCGTCTCCACGGCTCTGTCGATTGGCTCATCGTTGTGGTGGAGAGTGACAACAAGAAGAAGAACAAGACCAACATCCTCCCGCGCACCTCCATCGTGGACAAGATCCGCAACGACTTCTGCAACAAGCAGAGCGACAGGTGAAGACCCGCCTCCTGATCCTGGACATGCGCTGTCAGCGTCTGATGAGTGTGTGTGACTGAACTCAGTGAACAAACTACACACACAGATCTCACTCTGGTTATTGTAGACGGTGTGTTGAACAGAAACTAAGGCACTTTATCCGATTAATCATTAGACGTTCAGTGTTTTAAAATGATCGTCCTGATTAACTAAACTTGTTATTTTTATACTTTATTAGGTTTTATCATATATTTGTTGTTTAAAAAAGAAATATAAATCAAATTATATAAATAAATAAAAAAGGTATATATGTGTTGATCTGATGTATGTGTGTGTGTGTGTCAGGTGTGTGTCTCTCTGGGACCCTCTGATTGATTACAGCCAGTGTTGTCGTGTGTGTTGATCTGATGTGTGTGTGTGTGTGTGTGTGTGTCTCTCTGGGACCCTCTGATTGATTACAGCCAGTGTTGTGTGTGTTGATCTGATGTGTGTGTGTCAGGTGTGTGTCTCACTCGGACCCTCTGATTGATCACAGCCAGTCTTGTGTGTGTTGATCTGATGTGTGTGTGTGTCAGGTGTGTGTCTCTCTCGGACCCTCTGATTGATTACAGCCAGTGTTGTCGTGTGTGTTGATCTGATGTGTGTGTGTGTGTGTGTGTGTGTGTGTCTCTCTGGGACCCTCTGATTGATTACAGCCAGTGTTGTGTGTGTTGATCTGATGTGTGTGTCAGGTGTGTGTCTCTGTCGGACCCTCTGATTGATCACAGCCAGTGTTGTGTGTGTTGATCTGATGTGTGTGTGTGTCAGGTGTGTGTCTCTCTCGGACCCTCTGAAGGAGTCGTCTCGCTCTCAGGAGTCGTGGGGGTCGTTCCTCATGAAACTGCGCACGCTCCTGCTCATGTCCTTCACCAGGAACCTGGGCCGCTTCGAGGACGACATGCGGACGCTGCGGGAGAAGCGCACCGAGCCCGGCTGGAGCTTCTGCGACTACTTCATGGTCCAGGTGTGTGATTGGCTGTCGGGAAGCGAAAACCAATTCCTATTCTGGAATCAAATAATTGAGGTCTGGAATCGGATACTTGTTTCTTATAAAGTTAAAATTTCGATTCCTCGTATCGATTCCTTCGTGAGCATTTCAATATGACTTTTCAAGCGCGAGACGACTCGGTGTTTTCAGTGTTGCTCACGTGTATCAGTATATATATGCGAGTCTTAAAGTGACAGTAGCCTAATATTCCTGCCGTCTCTATAATAACACTAATCAAACAACAAGACTAAAAGAAAATTTACTCGTTCTTCACTGAATAACTGTAAATATATTTGTAATGTATATATTATTAATAAAGTGCAGTGTTATTGTACATTTGATTACAGTTTCTGAACCTGAAAACCTGAAAATCGTGTCTTTGTTCAGTTGTGTCTATTTGTTGCAATTGTTTTTTATTTGTTGCAATTGTTTTTAATAATGTTAATAATGTTCTTTTTTAATTACTGAGTGTTTATTGACTTTAATAATGCTTGAAATTGATATATTAGTTCGGCTTGTTGTTCTTCTATGGTGTTTTAAACCGCAGGCACACGTTCATTGAGTAAGAGTTCTTTATCCTGTTGATTTGTGTTCATGATATTCAGCTACAATTACATGTTCTGCAATAACACTAAATGTGAATGATATCTAAGTTTTATTTTCATAATTGGAATCGAAATTAGGAATCGATAAGAAGAAGCGAAATAGGAATCAGAATCGTTAAAATTCAAACGATACCCAACGCTACTTAGGAAGCTGTCAATCACACACAGCGCCTGTTTCCAGCTGTGTAAAACTGTGTGTGTGTGTGTGTGTGTGTGTTGATCAGGAGGAGCTGGCGTTTGTGTTCGAGATGCTGCAACAGTTTGAAGACGCTCTGGTCCAGTATGACGAACTAGACGCTCTCTTCACTCAGTATGTGCTCAACTTCGGCGCTGGAGGTAAAACATCATCTGTGTTTAATATTTAAAACAGACCTTCATGTTTTAAAGGCAATATGATCAAACATATACGCATTTAACTACTATATGTGAGAATATTCAATGGGAATTAATGTAGTGAGGGACTTTGATTCGGGATTTTAGGGATGTTGGGCATCAGGATTTATTTAGGTTGTGAAATGTTAAGCTATAATTAAATTTTATTGGTCATTATTATTTTTCACCTGATCCAAACATCTTTGATTACAGCTGAAAAGAAAAAGGTCTGAAAAACTTTTATGATAAATTATTAAATGTATATTTTCATTTAAAAAATATTTATATACTTTATTATATTTTTTATAATTTTTTTTGTTATTTATTAAAAATAGTTTTAAATCAAATTATAGAAATAGAATAATATATTTTAAATATAATAAATACTTTTTTAAAATAAATATTAAATAAAATGATAATGTATATATTTTTTTTACATTTTAAATTCATTAATTTGTTTAAATTGTATATAATTTTAAATTATAACTAAAATTATAAATAATATAAATATAATATATCAATAAAAACAAAATTATGGAAATAGAATAAAATATAAAAAATATTATAAATATTAACAAATATTATTTTTTAAATGTAATATCTTTTTTTAAATGAAATAAAATGATAAACTTAATTTTAAAAATGCATAAAGTATAACTTAAATTATAAAAATATATAATAAAAAATAAATACATAAAAACAGAATTATATAAATAGAATAAAATATTATTTTTAATTCATAAAATATAACTAAAATGATAAAAAATAAATAACTAAAATGATAAAATATACAAAGAAAAAAAAAAAAAACGTATATGAAAAATTATTATTATCTTTGGATTAATGTGCACTAATGAATCACTCACATTAAGATAAGAGACAAGAAAGTAAAAAGGGTTCATTTTAATCTTGTGATCGGTGGATTCAGGTAAATAGTGCCCAGCTCACACAGGTTTCATTCCAGGCCTGTGTGTTTTGCGTGTGTTCAGATGGAGCGAACTGTGTGTTTTGCGTGTGTTCAGATGGAGCGAACTGTGTGTTTTGCGTGTGTTCAGATGGAGCGAACTGGCTGGGCTCGTTCTGTGAGCCGGTGCGCAGCTGGAACGGGCTTCTGTTGCGCAGACCCATCGACATGGAGAAGCGAGACCTGATCCAGAGAGGAGAGGCGAGTCTGCTGGACCTGCGCAGCTACATGTTCTCCCGCCAGTGCACACTGCTCATCTTCCTCATGAGACCCTGGGAGGTCACGACCCGCGCACTCGAACTGCTGCACAACTGTGTGCAAGAGCTGCGTCTGCTGGAGGTGTGTGTGTGTGTGTGTGTGTGTGTGCACTGCTCATCTTCCTCATGAGACCCTGGGAGGTCACGACCCGTGCACTCGAACTGCTGCACAACTGTGTGCAAGAGCTGCGTCTGCTGGAGGTGTGTGTGTGTGCGCTGATGATGTGTGTGTGTTGTCTGCAGGTGTGTGTGGTGAGTGGCGCTCTGGACTGCTGGGTGTTTCTCAGTTGTCTGGAGGTTCTGCACAGGATCGAGGGCTGTTGCGATCTGACTCAACTGGAGGCAAACGCCTCACACACCGTGGGCCTGTGGACATACGCCACTGAGAAGGTGCGAGACTTCCCTTCTAAAACAACATTTTTAATCAATTAGTGTCATTTAGGGCACTTAGGGTGTGTGTTGAGACTCATTCCTTATTATTATCAGATTTTTGCACACATAAATAGACATATTGCAAAATATATCTATACTTAAAAGCATCCACCAAGCATGTGTTGATGTGTTTGCAGCTGAAGTCTCTGGGAGATCTGTGTGGTCTGGTGTCCGAGAACGGCCCGAACTCTGAGGACCTGAACAAAACCGTGGACCTGCTAGCTGGACTGGGAGCAGAGAGACCTGAAACGGGTAATCAGCCTCAAATAACAGCACTTTACATTATACAAAAATAACAGCACTTTACATTATCCTCAAATAACTTCACATTATCCTCAAATAACAGCACTTTACATTATCCTCAAATAACAGCACTTCACATTATCCTCAAATAACAGCACTTTACATTATCCTCAAATAACAGCACTTTACATTATCCTCAAATAACTTTACATTATCCTCAAATAACAGCACTTTACATTATACAAAAATAACAGCACTTTACATTATACAAAAATAACAGCACTTTACATTATCCTCAAATAACAGCACTTTACATTATCCTCAAATAACAACACTTTACATTATCCTCAAATAACAGCACTTTACATTATCCTCAAATAACAGCACTTTACATTATCCTCAAATAACAGCACTTTACATTATCCTCAAATAACAGCACTTTACATTATCCTCAAATAACAGCACTTTACATTATCCTCAAATAACAACACTTTACATTATCCTCAAATAACAGCACTTTACATTATCCTCAAATAACAGCACTTTACATTATCCTCAAATAACAACACTTTACATTATCCTCAAATAACAGCACTTCACATTATCCTCAAATAACAGCACTTTACATTATCCTCAAATAACAGCACTTTACATTATCCTCAAATAACAACACTTTACATTATCCTCAAATAACAGCACTTTACATTATCCTCAAATAACAACACTTCACATTATCCTCAAATAACAGCACTTTACATTATCCTCAAATAACTTTACATTATCCTCAAATAACAGCACTTTACATTATCCTCAAATAACAGCACTTTACATTATACAAAAATAACAGCACTTTACATTATCCTCAAATAACAGCACTTTACATTATCCTCAAATAACAACACTTTACATTATCCTCAAATAACAACACTTTACATTATCCTCAAATAACAGCACTTTACATTATCCTCAAATAACAACACTTTACATTATCCTCAAATAACAACACTTTACATTATCCTCAAATAACAGCACTTTACATTATCCTCAAATAACAGCACTTTACATTATCCTCAAATAACAGCACTTTACATTATACAAAAATAACAGCACTTTACATTATCCTCAAATAACTTCACATTATCCTCAAATAACAGCACTTTACATTATCCTCAAATAACAGCACTTTACATTATACAAAAATAACAGCACTTTACATTATCCTCAAATAACTTTACATTATCCTCAAATAACAGCACTTTACATTATACAAAAATAACAGCACTTTACATTATCCTCAAATAACTTTACATTATCCTCAAATAACAGCACTTCACATTATCCTCAAATAACAGCACTTTACATTATACAAAAATAACAGCACTTTACATTATCCTCAAATAACTTTACATTATCCTCAAATAACAGCACTTTACATTATCCTCAAATAACAGCACTTTACATTATCCTCAAATAACAGCACTTTACATTATCCTCAAATAACAACACTTTACATTATCCGAGGATAACTTTACATTATCCGAGGATAACTTTACATTATCCTTAAATAACAGCACTTTACATTATCCTCAAATAACAGCACTTTACATTATCCTCAAATAACAGCACTTCACATTATCCTCAAATAACAGCACTTCACATTATCCTCAAATAACAACACTTTACATTATCCTCAAATAACAGCACTTTACATTATCCTCAAATAACAGCACTTTACATTATCCTCAAATAACAGCACTTTACATTATCCTCAAATAACAACACTTTACATTATCCTTAAATGACAGCACTTTACATTATCTTCAAATAACAACACTTTACATTATCCGAGGATAACTTTACATTATCCGAGGATAACTTTACATTATCCTTAAATAACAGCACTTTACATTATCCTCAAATAACAGCACTTTACATTATCCTCAAATAACAGCACTTTACATTATCCTCAAATAACAGCACTTTACATTATCCTCAAATAACAACACTTTACATTATCCTTAAATAACAGCACTTTACATTATCTTCAAATAACAACACTTTACATTATCCGAGGATAACTTTACATTATCCGAGGATAACTTTACATTATCCTTAAATAACAGCACTTTACATTATCCTCAAATAACAGCACTTTACATTATCCTTAAATAACAGCACTTTACATTATCCTCAAATAACAGCACTTTACATTATCCTCAAATAACAGCACTTTACATTATCCTCAAATAACAGCACTTTACATTATCCTTAAATAACAGCACTTTACATTATCCTCAAATAACAGCACTTTACATTATCCTCAAATAACAGCACTTCACATTATCCTCAAATAACAGCACTTCACATTATCCTCAAATAACAACACTTTACATTATCCTCAAATAACAGCACTTTACATTATCCTCAAATAACAGCACTTTACATTATCCTCAAATAACAGCACTTTACATTATCCTCAAATAACAGCACTTTACATTATCCTCAAATAACAACACTTTACATTATCCTTAAATAACAGCACTTTACATTATCTTCAAATAACAACACTTTACATTATCCGAGGATAACTTTACATTATCCGAGGATAACTTTACATTATCCTTAAATAACAGCACTTTACATTATCCTCAAATAACAGCACTTTACATTATCCTCAAATAACAGCACTTTACATTATCCTCAAATAACAGCACTTCACATTATCCTCAAATAACAGCACTTCACATTATCCTCAAATAACAACACTTTACATTATCCTCAAATAACAGCACTTTACATTATCCTCAAATAACAGCACTTTACATTATCCTCAAATAACAGCACTTCACATTATCCTCAAATAACAGCACTTCACATTATCCTCAAATAACAACACTTTACATTATCCTCAAATAACAGCACTTTACATTATCCTTAAATAACAGCACTTTACATTATCCTCAAATAACAGCACTTTACATTATCCTCAAATAACAGCACTTTACATTATCCTCAAATAACAGCACTTCACATTATCCTCAAATAACAGCACTTCACATTATCCTCAAATAACAACACTTTACATTATCCTCAAATAACAGCACTTTACATTATCCTCAAATAACAGCACTTTACATTATCCTCAAATAACAGCACTTTACATTATCCTCAAATAACAGCACTTTACATTATCCTCAAATAACAACACTTTACATTATCCGAGGATAACTTTACATTATCCTTAAATAACAGCACTTTACATTATCCTCAAATGTGTGTGTAATATCTCTCCCTCTCTCTCTCTCTCTCAGCGAACAGCCCTCAGAGTCCATATAAAAAACTCAAGGAGGCGCTGTCGTCCGTGGAGGCCTTCGAGAAACACTATCTGGTGAGCGTTTACTCACGATTAATACATGTGTTTATTTTAGTGCTAGGTTTATTTTTGGCATGATTTGTGAGAATGTGTGTGTGTGTTTGTGTGTGTGTGTTCAGGAGCTGTCTCACGCTGCGATGGAGATGTACAGGGCGATCGGGCGAATGCGTTCGGCTCGGCTGGTTGGGAAGAGTCTGGCAGAGTTCTACATGTGAGCGACACATATATCATATTTCATATAAATCCCTGATGGAACAGAAACGCTTATAACGTCCACCAGGGCGGAGGGAGACGGGTTCTACATGTGCGTGATTAATCGTGTGTGTGTGTGTGTGTGTCTATTTCTGTGTGTGTGTGTGTGTGTGTGTGTGTGTTTCTCTGTGTGTGTGTGTGTGTGTGTGTATATTTCTGTGTGTGTCTGTGTCTGTGTCTGTTTCTCTGTGTGTGTGTGTGTGTGTGTGTCTGTTTCTCTGTGTGTGTGTGTGTGTGTATATTTCTCTCTGTGTGTGTGTGTGTGTGTGTGTGTGTGTGTCTGTTTCTCTGTCTGTGTGTGTGTGTCTGTTTCTCTGTGTGTGTGTGTGTTTCTCTGTGTGTGTTTGTGTTTGTGTTTCTCTGTGTGTGTCCGTTTCTCTGTGCGTGTGTGTGTGTCTGTTTCTCTCTGTGTGTGTGTGTTTCTCTGTGTGTGTGTGTGTGTGTGTGTGTGTCTATTTCTGTGTGTGTGTGTCTTTGTGTGTGTGTTTGTGTTTCTGTGTGTGTGTGTGTCTGTTTCTCTGTTTGTTTGTGTGTGGGTGTGTGTGTGTGTGTCTGTTTCTGTGTGTGTCTGTTTCTCTCTGTGTGTGTGTGTGTGTGTGTGTCTATTTCTGTGTGTGTGTGTGTGTGTGTGTGTGTGTGTGTGTGTGTGTGTGTGTGCAGGAGGAAGGGAGACCCTCAAAGTGCTGAGAACTTCCTTCTGGATTCTCTGAAGTCTTACGTGTCGGAGAGCTGGAGTTTGCCGCTCACACACACACGCAAGCAGATCGCGGAGTGTCAGAAGCAGCTGCAGAAGATGGACGAGTATCCTTCACTCCTGTCTGATCCCACATCAGTGACGAGCACTGAACCGTCTCGCGTTTATAACACATGTGCAACCAAAGACGTCAGAGATACACACACACACGCATGCATGTAACTAATGAACGGGAGAAAGTGCGAAGCGCAGTAAGGGTGGCGTATCTTTGGACTCCGATTCTGCTTATCGATCCCTAATTTTGATTCCAATAACTTGGATATCATTCACATTTAGTCTTAATTGCAAAATATTGAATTGTAGCTGAATATCATGAACAAAAATCAACATCTAAAAAACACTTACACAAGGAATTTTTGCCTCTGGTTTAAAAATATCATAGCAAAACAACTAGCCTAATTAATATAAATTTCAAGCATTATTAAAGACAAGTAAACACTCAGTAATAAAATAAGAACAAAATACTCAAACAGAGATGAACACTAAATAACAGTTACAAACTCTAACATTAGTATTCAGGTACAGAAATTTGTTATTTGGCCTAAATGTAAAATAACACCATTTGTTCACTGTAGAAATTAAATATAGTTTCATCTTTGTTAAAGCTGTATTTTGTTGGTTTATTAACATTAATGACACAGACAACAGTGGGAATATTAGGCTACTGTCACTTTAAGACCGAATAAACTGACTAACATCCAGGTAGTGTCTCTCTCTCTCTCTCTCTCTCTCTCTCTGCGTGTCCCGATTTTCTCCTCTTATTCCTCATTTAACCCTTGTGCATCAATTAAAAAAAGTTACACATAGGTACTGTATATAGAGGACAAAAATGTCCGTGTCAAAAAAATTTAAGCTTGGGAGCACAGCCTGAAGTTTGGTATCATTCTAAAAAAGACCCTTGGCAGATTATTGCTGAAGTAAAAAAAATATATATATATAAGTAAATCCAAAAAAAAGTTATATAGGTTTAAGTTTATGAAAATTATTTATGAACATTATTTTATATCAAATATATATTTTATGAAACAAGTTGAACACTAAAACTGATATAAATTCGAAGCCATAAATCTAATCAAGTTTTAGGATGATATAAAAAAAAAAAAAAGAGCTTTCGGTAAGATTTTGTTTGGGCTCAGTGACAGATTTCCCCCATTGGGTGCCAGCTAAACTCCACTGGGACACACGGTGATTGGATTTTAGATTTGCAGTTGAGTTTTTCTCTCTCAAATATTACAAGCGCACACACATTTTTTTTATGACATGCATACAAACCACACTCAGACAGTCATACCAACACACCCACACAATTATCGTTGCACAATTTATCCAATATGCTTTGGAATAAGCAGAAAACAGGAATAAAGCGAGTATTTGCTTTATAGGCGAAACCTGGAAAAATCTGGTAAAAAATAGTAAAGATTAAAATTTAAGCCTTGCCAACAGAATGAAAGCCTCTTAACAAAGATTGCATCATTTTATAGTTAAATAACCCTGGGATTAAAAATTAAAAAAAGTTTCAATGGGGACATTTTTGTCCAGAAGGCGCTGAGAGGGAGTATTTTGTGTACCTAGAGAAAAATAGATTTTTTAAAGGAAACGGCGGTGAAATAGTAAAATTCCAATAAAAATACACACCTGTGCCAAATTTTATGAAGTTAGCAGTAACACAAGGAAAGTGATTAAAAAAACTGAAAAGGACAAAAATGTCCATAAGGGTTAAACCGTCTGATAAATGTGTAAATTGTCCAGACAAAACACGTCCAATTGATAAACTTTCACTCTATAATGGGGAAACTTAGCAGTCAATCCGCGAACCCCATGCGAGCCGGTCCGTACGGATCAACTGCGATCCCTTGCACCGCTTGTGTTGTGTGTGTGGTTTCTTTGACCGTGTGTGTGTAGATACCTGCAGACGAGCGCTCTGCTCGCCAGCGACGCCAACATGAGTGATGAGGAGAGGAAGCACTTCTGCCAGGAGATCCTGAGCTTCGCCAGCCAGAACGCAGAGAGCAACGGTCAGTGTTCACCAAGTGCTAAGTGCTAGTGCTAGCTTAGCTGGAGCTCAAACTGTAGAGCGTCGGCGCTTGCAACGCCAAGGTCAGGGGTTCGATTCCCAGGGAAAGCAAGAACTGATAAAAATTTTAATGTGTAGCTTGAAATGCAATGTAAGTTCAAGTTCATTTTATTTATATAGCACATTTTTACAACAGCCACTGGCTGGCCAACGTGCTTTACAGAACAGCAGAAATTAAAACAAAATAGCTCCTACATAACACAACACAAATGAGAGCAACGTTAAAACAGGAGTAGCTAAGCAGTATCAGACTCAAATATAAAATGGTAAAACAGAAGTGACAAAGCTACGGAAGAGGATTAGGGCCATGCAATAATAAAAAAATAAAACCATCTCGAGATTAAAGTCATTATAATGCGAAATTAAACTCGAGAGAGTAAATTTCGAGAGAAAAAAAGTCGAAATACAATCTTGAGAATAAACCCATTAAATATCGAGAATAAAGTCGTTGTGTTTCGAGAAAAAACTTGTTAAATTTCGAGAAAAAAATGGAAATACAATCTTGAGAATAAACCCATTAAATATCGAGAATAAAGTTATGTTTCGAGAAACTTGTTAAATTGTGAGAGAAAAAAGTCGAAATACAATCTTTAGAATAAACCCATTAAATATCGAGAATAAAGTTGTTGTGTTTCGAGAAACTCGTTAAATTGCGAGGAAAAAAAGTCGAAATACAATCATGAGAATAAACCCATTAAATATCGAGAATAAAGTTGTTGTGTTTTTCGAGAAACTCGTTAAATTGCGAGGGAAAAAAGTCTAAATACAATCGTGAGAAAAAAAGTCGAAATACAATCGTGAGAATAAACCCATTAAATATCGAGAATAAAGTTGTTGTGTTTTTGAGAAAAAACTTGTTAAATTTCGAGAAAAAAATGAAAATACAATCTTGAGAATAAACCCATTAAATATCGAGAATAAAGTTATGTTTCGAGAAACTTGTTAAATTGTGAGAGAAAAAAGTCGAAATACAATCTTTAGAATAAACCCATTAAATACCGAGAATAAAGTTGTTGTGTTTCGAGAAACTCGTTAAATTGCGAGATAAAAAGTCGAAATACAATCGTGAGAATAAACCCATTAAATATCGAGAATAAAGTTGTTGTGTTTCGAGAAACTCGTTAAATTGCGAGGGAAAAAAGTCTAAATACAATCGTGAGAAAAAAAGTCGAAATACAATCGTGAGAATAAACCCATTAAATATCGAGAATAAAGTTGGTGTGTTTCGAGAAACTCGTTAAATTGCGAGGAAAAAAAGTCTAAATACAATCGTGAGAAAAAAAGTCGAAATACAATCGTGAGAATAAACCCATTAAATATCGAGAATAAAGTTGTTGTGTTTCGAGAAACTCGTTAAATTGCGAGGGAAAAAAGTCTAAATACAATCGTGAGAAAAAAAGTCGAAATACAATCGTGAGAATAAACCCATTAAATATCGAGAATAAAGTTGGTGTGTTTCGAGAAACTCGTTAAATTGCGAGGAAAAAAAGTCGAAATACAATCTTTAGAATAAACCCATTAAATACCGAGAATAAAGTTGGTGTGTTTCGAGAAACTCGTTAAATTGCGAGGAAAAAAAGTCGAAATACAATCATGAGAATAAACCCATTAAATATCGAGAATAAAGTTGTTGTGTTTCGAGAAACTCGTTAAATTGCGAGGGAAAAAAGTCTAAATACAATCGTGAGAATAAACCCATTAAATATCGAGAATAAAGTTGGTGTGTTTCGAGAAACTCGTTAAATTGCGAGGAAAAAAAGTCTAAATACAATCGTGAGAAAAAAAGTCGAAATACAATCGTGAGAATAAACCCATTAAATATCGAGAATAAAGTTGTTGTGTTTCGAGAAACTCGTTAAATTGCGAGGGAAAAAAGTCTAAATACAATCGTGAGAAAAAAAGTCGAAATACAATCGTGAGAATAAACCCATTAAATATCGAGAATAAAGTTGGTGTGTTTCGAGAAACTCGTTAAATTGCGAGGGAAAAAAGTCTAAATACAATCGTGAGAAAAAAAGTCGAAATACAATCGTGAGAATAAACCCATTAAATATCGAGAATAAAGTTGTTGTGTTTTTGAGAAAAAACGTGTTAAATTTCGAGAAAAAAGTCGAAATACAGTACAAACTTTAATAATGTGTTCTTTGTTATTTCTTTGTTACTGAAAGGAAGTCTAAAATATAGCTTGACTAAGGGATCCAACTCTGCCAGGTCCTCTATCAATGAACACTGATCCAATGCCTTATTCTCTACATTTAATTTCGACTTTTTTTCTCGAAACACAACGACTTTATTCTGGAAATATAATGAGTTAATTCTCAAGATTGTATTTCGACATTTTTCTCGAAGTTTAATGAGTTTTGTCTCGAAACACAACGACTTTATTCTCGATATTTAATGAGTTAATTCTCAAGATTGAATTTCGACTTTTTTTTTCTCGAAATTTAACGAGTTTAATTTCGCATTATAATGACTTTAATCTCGAGATGGTTTTATTTTTTTATTATTGCTTGGCCCTAATCCTCTTCCGTACAAAACAGTATCAGACTCAAATTTAAAATGGAAAGGATCATGAGTGGCAAAAACAGTATCAGACTCAATGGAAAATAGTAAGACCAACCAACCTTAAATAATGTGATATACCTTAATTTGTAAATAATGTAAGTCGCTGTGGATAAAAGCATCTGCCAACTGCATAAACTGTAAAACTATAAATGTGCTTCAGGTCACATGATACTGGTTCCGGTGTCTCTCTCTCCTCATAGATGCGCGTGTGGCTCTCAGCATGAGCTCGTTCACTCGGCTCCACGAGTTGCGGTTCCGGCCCGCCTCGGCGCTGGTGCACGTTGGCGCCGCCCTGCAGTTGGAGTTGCGTCTCTGCAGTTTGATGCCCGTCCCCGTTCGGGTGGAGCATCTCTCCGCCAGCATCCACTTCTCCCTGGAGATGCCCGGCTCCACGGCTCAGAAACGGGCCCTTCAGAACCCGGACGGCACCGTCACGTTCCCGGGGGCCAGTCCGGTGTCGGGGTCCCCGGCGCTGGAGCTCTGCGAGATCCAGGAGCACAGCCCGTCGGAGAGCGCGCTGAACACGGCCGGCGTGGTGTGTAAGAACATGCACCTGCTGATGCGTGTCCAGGACAGCGCCCCCTCTCTGGAGACGCCCGTCACTGCAGCGGCTCCTCTCGCCGTGGAAGATGGGGCGCAGATGCTGGAGGCCGATGATGTCACGCTGGTGCCCGGCAACAACAGCATCGTCTTCACCGCACCCGTGAGACGAAACCTTGCGTTTGAGCAGATTGTTTGCATGAAAAGCTCATAATTTAATTACATTATAAAAAAAATTAAATAAATAGAACACATTAAAAATTACAGGTGAAACTCGAAAAATTTGAATATGGTGCAAAAGTTCATTTATTTCAGTAATTCAACTTAAAAGGTGAAACTAATATATTATATAGACTCATTACATGCAAAGTGAGATATTTCAAGCCTTTATTAAATTATAACAAATAAAGGCTTGAAATATCTCACTTCGCATGTAATGAGTCTATATAATATATTAGTTTCACCTTTTAAGTTGAATTACTGAAATAAATTAACTTTTGCACCATATTCAAATTTTTCGAGTTTCACCTGTAGATAATTATTGGTTATATATTTTAATCATTTATTTTAAAATATACATTTTCTTTGTTTACCTGTATGTCATGTGTCCATTAACTGACATCAGAGAACCGTGAACATGTTGTTCAATTATTGAAGTATGATCTTATATTCTCAGGGAAGAAAATATTTTGGGTAAAAGGGTTTCGACTGAATCTCTGGATTATTTGTATAAATGTGTGTGATTTTCTTGAATGAAGTCCGTGATCTCCCCAGAGCCAGAAGCCGGGCACGTACACACTCCGCCAGCTGTGTGCGTCTGTGGGCCGAGTCCAGTTCGTTCTGCCGCACATTTACCCTGTGGTTCAGTATGAGGTTTATTCCCAGGAGCCTCAGCTCACCATCCAGCCTCTCACAGGTCAGTCGCTCACACACACACACACACACACACACACACTCACACGAGTGTCCGTGTCCTCATCACTCATTCAGGAATCTGTTTCAGCCCTGATGTGTGTCTTCTGTGTTCTCAGAGACCCTGTTTCTGATGTGTGTGTGTGTGTGTGTGTGTGTTGTGTTCTCAGAGACCCTGTTGGCCGGGTTACCTCAGCAGGTGAAGTTCACGATCCTGACGGGTCACTACACCGTGAAGAAGGGCGACGCTCTTCAGCTCAGCAACACAGACTCAATGCCGGTGCTTCACTCGTGCTCCTGCTCCGCCCGCATCATCAGCAGCAGCGGAGGTGAGACACACACACACACACACACACTCACTCACTCACTCACTCACTCACTCACTCACTCACTCACTCACACACTCACTCACTCACTCACTCACTCACTCACACACTCACTCACTCACTCACTCACTCACTCACACACTCACTCACTCACTCACTCACTCACTCACTCACACACTCACTCACTCACTCACTCACTCACTCACTCACACACACACACACTCACTCACTCACACACTCACACACACACACACTCACTCACTCACTCACTCACTCACTCACTCACTCACTCACTCACTCACTCACCCACTCACTCACCCACTCACACACTCACTCACACACTCACTCACACACTCACTCACTCACTCACTCACTCACTCACTCACTCACTCACTCACCCACTCACACACACACACACACTCACTCACTCACTCACTCACCCACTCACACACTCACACACTCACTCACTCACTCACACACTCACTCACTCACTCACTCACACACTCACACACTCACTCACTCACTCACTCACTCACACACTCACTCACTCACTCACTCACTCACTCACTCACTCACCCACTCACACACACACTCACTCACACACTCACTCACTCACTCACTCACTCACTCACACACTCACTCACTCACACACTCACTCACACACTCACACACTCACTCACTCACTCACTCACTCACTCACTCACTCACTCACTCACTCACACACTCACTCACTCACTCACTCACTCACTCACTCACTCACTCACACACTCACTCACTCACTCACTCACTCACTCACTCACTCACACACTCACTCACACACTCACACACTCACTCACTCACACACTCACTCACTCACTCACTCACTCACTCACACACTCACACACTCACACACTCACACACTCACTCACACACTCACTCACTCACTCACTCACTCACTCACTCACTCACTCACTCACTCACTCACTCACTCACCCACTCACACACACACACACTCACTCACTCACTCACTCACACACTCACACACTCACACACTCACACACTCACTCACTCACTCACTCACACACTCACACACACTCACTCACTCACTCACTCACTCACTCACTCACCCACTCACACACTCACACACACACACACACACACACACACACACACACACACTCACTCACTCACTCACTCACACACACACACATTTGTGCTCCTGCTCCGCATCATCAGCAGCAGCGGAGGTGAGACACACACACACACACACACACTCACTCACTCACACACTCACACACTCACACACACACACACAGCTATGATGAACTTCACTTCTGAGAACATGTGTAAAGGGTCTGTAGTCAAACTAGGCGTTTCATTTATAAAAATGCTACACAGATTCAGTGTGTTCAAGGGAATAAGAAGCAGCTGTGCTGAATAAATATAGTATTTTGCTTCTTTTTATGTTTATATTTATTAAGGACTATGAGAGTGAAGCCTAAACTGGTGTGTGTGTGTGTGTGTGTGTCTCTTAGAGCCGGTGTGTGAGAGCGCTCTGTCCATCCAGTCGTCTGAGAAGGTGACGAGCATCTCTCTTCCCCTGACGCCGCCCTATCACACGCTGGAGTTCCTCCTGGACGTGCTGTGCCATATCCCAGCATGCCCTGCGCGGGGCGAGAGCGATCACCTGACCAACGGGCAGATCAGCCACCGGTCGCGCAGCAGAACGCGCTTCACCAGCGGATCGGCACTCATCGACCAGAAGGTTCGAGACGCGCGCGCACTGTTTGCGCTTTCATTGCTGATATCAGCCGTGATCTTAGCCTGGGAAAACCCAGACAACTTCCGGCAAGTTTAGATTTGCTCTGAAAGTTAGTCTGGCAAAGAGCTCATTCAAGCCCATTTCCAATCCGTCGAAACCGCGGCACCAATCAGAAGCGTTGGGCCGGGCTTTACACGATGACGACAGCGCTGGGATTTTGAAGCAGATTTTGTAGCCTACATTACAGAGATGGATGCCGCCGTCGAACATCACTCGTTCCAATCAGCTATCGCGTCTGTTTTAAGCCATTTGAACGTTTCCTTTTAGTTAAAAACCGAGCAAAGAACAACACTGTGAGATGTGTCTCCGCCGCTCTGCATACGTCATCTCCTTCATCGCTCTGATTGGGTTTAGGTCTATCCGCGACGTCCGTTGGTGACGCCCCTCTGGAAATGATTTGTCTATGACGCTTTGCCTGACCATAACTCAGTTACAACTGAGAATGCTCTGGTTTTAACCAGGCTAGCATGATCTGCTAGTTGCTATAAATCTGTCATGTCATGAAATCAAACTTCAAAATGAAATTATATATTAATTATATATATATATATATATACACAAAGAAAAATTCATTAAAGTAAGTCATTAAATTAAATTAGTGTCGTGGAATTTTTAAATTGTGGTTTCAAGCTTGGAAAAATCGAAATAATGAAAATAATAAATATTTATAATAATAAATGACAAAAAATCTCTCTCTCTCTCTCTCTATATATATATATATATATATATATGCATGTGCATAATTTGTATGTGTTTATATAGTATAAATGTATGTATCTATACACACATTTATATATACATTTATATATTTTAATATAAAAATATATTTTTGTATGACTGTCATGCAAAACTGAAATGTTTGTGTCATGAAAAAGTTAAAAAAAAAAAAGATCTTCCAATAAATATAAATATATATGTCATAGTTTGTGTGTTTGTGTGTGTGTATATATATATATATATATATATATATATACACACAAAGAGAAAAATTAAATGAGTGTCATAGAATTTTGAAATTGTGGTTTCAAGCCTGGAAAAATCTAAATAATGAAAATAATTAATATTTATAATAATAATAATAAAGAGATAAAGAATGTCACTGAAGGCCCTTGAGCAATATCTGTGTGTGTGTGTGTGTGTGTGTGTGTTGCAGGTGTCTGTTGATTGTCCCTGGTCCATTTACTCGACGCTGGTCTCTCTCACCTTCCACGTGCCGTTTAAAGTCAAGCACTCGCTGCTGTCTGTGGGACGCAGGTACTGACCCTGACCCTTCATGACCCCTCGCGGTTACTATAGCAACCAGTGCTCTGATGCGTTTCCTGTGTGGTGTCATCCCAACAGGAAGTTCATCCAGGTTTGTCTTCAGAATGTCTCCGACACTAAGTTTCAGCTGACCAATCGAGCGCTGGCGGAGACCCAGCACACGCCGTCACTGGAGCTGCTCTCGCTCAACACTCAGGCACACAGCGTGAGTCACACACACACACACTCTGATTGGCTCTGGAGGAGGGCTGGGATATTTATCACTAGTAATATATCGAAATATCGTGATATGGCTTGCAATAACTGTGGTCATGAACAAAAGACAGAGAAACTCACTCACTGCTCTCGGCTGAATCACTTCTGTAGCTTTAATAAGAATCAGTGCATATTTAATTCATACAGTGAAAACTAAGCAGTGTTTTATTTTTATATTTGATCATTCACGTTCATGTTTAATAACCCTAATGTAGGATAACTGAACACACTGATGTTAATAACACTTCTCATGCCACAGTAGAATCAGTGTTTATATCTGAACTATAAACCTTTATCCAGAACTTCTGTGATGATCTGAATGATTGTAAGACAGAAATAATATTTCTGTGTGTTTAAAAAGACATGCAGTTTCATATCTACACATGACAATGCCTCTCTCTGGCTCATATTTCTATATTTTATATATTTTCTTGAACTCGGTTTTTGAGTTAATGAAAAACTAACAATAATTAAATCATAAAAATGTCAAATTTAATGAATAAATTATTTTTAAATATTACAAATAAAAATAAATTACTAACAAATTTTTTTATATATATTTTATGTTTTCCAAACTGGTGTTTGTGAGTTAACGAAAAGCTAATAATTCAATCATAAAAATGTCAAATTGATTAATAAATTATTTTAAAATATTAAAAATAAAAATAAATCAATTGCCAAAAAAAAAAACATGAAATATTTTATTTGTTGACCTGCATGTCATGTGACCATTAATCAGAGAACCGTGAACATGTGATCGTGTTGTTAAATATTAATTTAAATCAATTTAATATTTTACCTCAAAGGTATGAACTCTCTCTGGCTCAGAACACAGAACATCTACATGTGCGCAGTGATCGAACATGTCCAAGATTTAATAGACACTGTGTGTGTGTGTGTGTGTGTGTGTGTGTTCAGGTGGTGTTCAGTCAGCAGTGTGTGTTCAGCGTGTGGGAGCTGCGGTGGAGCGACGCCCCTCCTCTCTCTCTGCAGTGTGTGTTCTCGGCCAGCTTCGCTCCTGCAGACGCGCCGGACGCCGATCTCAAACCCTACAGCTACGAGTTCACAGTGGAGCGAGTTTCAGTGAGTCTCGTGTCTCTCACACACTGACGTTTCATTTCACATTCAGCACTATTATTGATCTGCTGCATTGACAGCATTAAATGAGAACTGAGCTGGACGATGACATCACGGGTTTCTCCAGAGCGGCTATATACAGTATATAATTTTTTTTTTTCTTTCTTTTTTTTTTTTTTTACAACAAAATTAATCCTCACTGAACTGACTTAAAGGGGCGGTTGATTCTGATGTCACTTGTCTAGCTGTAGTGAGTGTGTGATGTTGCTGTTTGAGCGTAAACAACATCTGCACAGTTACGACTCAAAGCTCAGAGCAAAGGGAGAGATTCGCTTTTACAGAATTCACTTTTTAAGGACTACAACAAACGGCTGGCAGGAACTACAATGAGCTTCTTCACGGGTTAGTGACATCACAAACACTAACATCTACATAAGCCCCGCCCCCGGAACACGCTTTATAGATGATCATGACAGAAGATGCTAATCAATGACTAGAAGATCGTTAACTCCACATCAGCTGCATAAACTCATCAACTAACCGTTCAGAAATGTCCTGTTGCTTCTACATGTCGTCACTTCTAGAGTCTCTCATCTTTGACTCCGGTTTCAACATAAAAGGCTAAACGTTTTTGAAATGTTCAGTGTGTGTGTGAGGTAAAAGGACACCAGCTCTTAAAGCTCCGCCCCCTGTGCCGGGAGCAGCAGCTCATTTGCATTTAAAGGGACACACACAAAACGGCGTGTTTTTGCTCACCTTCAAAAAGTGACAATTTTAACATCTATATATAAATATCGGTGGGGTATTTGAGCTGAAACTTCACACACACACTCTGGGGACATCAGAGACTTATTTCACATCTTGTGAAAGGGCATTATACCGCCCCTTTAAGCTGGACTGTGACGCTATTTTCTTCTGGAAACAAACTCTGTTGCATTATGTTCCTGTTATCTCTCTAAAGCTGCTCTGAAACTCTCAGTGTTGTATAATAAAGCTGACTTGACTGACAGATCGCAGCGTCAGGTCAATGCTTGAGGTGTTTCTGTGTGTGTGTGTGTGTCAGACTCTGTACAGTGTGCAAGCGGAGATCCGTCCCCCTGCAGGCGAACAGCACTGTCGCACCGGCGCCCTCTGCAGGCTGGAGGTGTGTCTCACACGCCTCACTGAACCCAGCGACGCGGACCCTGAGGACGAGGAGCTCAGCGAGAGCGAAGGCCTGCGCACCGCCAGACTCATGTATGAAGGTACGACACATCCGCCAGACTCATGTATGAAGGTACGCCACATCCGCCAGACTCATGTATGAAGGTACGACACATCCGCCACATCCGCCAGACTCATGTATGAAGGTACGACACATTCGACACATCCGCCACATCCGCCAGACTCATGTATGAAGGTACGACACATCCGCCAGACTCATGTATGAAGGTACGACACATCCGCCAGACTCATGTATGAAGGTACGACACATCCGCCAGACTCATGTATGAAGGTACGACACATCCGCCAGACTCATGTATGAAGGTACGACACATCCGCCAGACTCATGTATGAAGGTACGACACATCCGCCAGACTCATGTATGAAGGTACGCCACATCCGCCAGACTCATGTATGAAGGTACGCCACATCCGCCAGACTCATGTATGAAGGTACGCCACATCCGCCAGACTCATGTATGAAGGTACGACACATCCGCCAGACTCATGTATGAAGGTACGACACATCCGCCACATCCGCCAGACTCATGTATGAAGGTACGCCACATCCGCCAGACTCATGTATGAAGGTACGACACATCCGCCACATCCGCCAGACTCATGTATGAAGGTACGACACATCCGCCACATCCGCCAGACTCATGTATGAAGGTACTCCACATCCGCCAGACTCATGTATGAAGGTACGCCACATCCGCCAGACTCATGTATGAAGGTACGACACATCCGCCAGACTCATGTATGAAGGTACGACACATCCGCCAGACTCATGTATGAAGGTACGACACATCCGCCAGACTCATGTATGAAGGTACGACACATCCGCCAGACTCATGTATGAAGGTACGACACATCCGCCAGACTCATGTATGAAGGTACGCCACATCCGCCAGACTCATGTATGAAGGTACTCCACATCCGCCAGACTCATGTATGAAGGTACGCCACATCCGCCATACTCATGTATGAAGGTACGACACATCCGCCAGACTCATGTATGAAGGTACGCCACATCCGCCAGACTCATGTATGAAGGTACGACACATCCGCCAGACTCATGTATGAAGGTACGCCACATCCGCCAGACTCATGTATGAAGGTACGACACATCCGCCAGACTCATGTATGAAGGTACGACACATCCGCCAGACTCATGTATGAAGGTACGCCACATCCGCCAGACTCATGTATGAAGGTACGACACATCCGCCACATCCGCCAGACTCATGTATGAAGGTACGACACATCCGCCACATCCGTCAGACTCATGTATGAAGGTACGACACATCCGCCAGACTCATGTATGAAGGTATGACACATCCGCCACATCCGCCAGACTCATGTATGAAGGTACGACACATCCGCCAGACTCATGTATGAAGGTACGCCACATCCGCCAGACTCATGTATGAAGGTACGCCACATCCGCCAGACTCATGTATGAAGGTACGACACATCCGCAAGACTCATGTATGAAGGTACGACACATCCGCCAGACTCATGTATGAAGGTACGACACATCCGCCACATCCGCCAGACTCATGTATGAAGGTACGACACATCCGCCAGACTCATGTATGAAGGTACGCCACATCCGCCAGACTCATGTATGAAGGTACGACACATCCGCCAGACTCATGTATGAAGGTACGACACATCCGCCAGACTCATGTATGAAGGTACGACACATCCGCCACACTCATGTATGAAGGTACGCCACATCCGCCAGACTCATGTATGAAGGTACGACACATCCACCAGACTCATGTATGAAGGTACGCCACATCCGCCAGACTCATGTATGAAGGTACGACACATCCGCCAGACTCATGTATGAAGGTACGCCACATCCGCCAGACTCATGTATGAAGGTACGACACATCCGCCACATCCGCCAGACTCATGTATGAAGGTACGACACATCCGCCACATCCGCCAGACTCATGCATGAAGGTACGACACATCCGCCACATCCGCCAGACTCATGTATGAAGGTACGACACATCCGCCAGACTCATGTATGAAGGTACGCCACATCCGCCAGACTCATGTATGAAGGTACGCCACATCCGCCAGACTCATGTATGAAGGTACGACACATCCGCCAGACTCATGTATGAAGGTACGCCACATCCGCCAGACTCATGTATGAAGGTACGCCACATCCGCCAGACTCATGTATGAAGGTACTCCACTTCCGCCAGACTCATGTATGAAGGTACGACACATCCGCCAGACTCATGTATGAAGGTACGACACATCCGCCAGACTCATGTATGAAGGTACGACACATCCGCCACATCCGCCAGACTCATGTATGAAGGTACGACACATCCGCCAGACTCATGTATGAAGGTACGACACATCCGCCAGACTCATGTATGAAGGTACGACACATCCGCCAGACTCATGTATGAAGGTACGACACATCCGCCACATCCGCCAGACTCATGTATGAAGGTACGACACATCCGCCACATCCGCCAGACTCATGTATGAAGGTACGACACATCCGCCACATCCGCCAGACTCATGCATGAAGGTACGACACATCCGCCACATCCGCCAGACTCATGTATGAAGGTACGACACATCCGCCAGATTCATGTATGAAGGTACGCCACATCCGCCAGACTCATGTATGAAGGTACGCCACATCCGCCAGACTCATGTATGAAGGTACGCCACATCCGCCAGACTCATGTATGAAGGTACGACACATCCGCCAGACTCATGTATGAAGGTACGCCACATCCGCCAGACTCATGTATGAAGGTACGCCACATCCGCCAGACTCATGTATGAAGGTACTCCACTTCCGCCAGACTCATGTATGAAGGTATGACACATCCGCCACATCCGCCAGACTCATGTATGAAGGTACGACACATCCGCCAGACTCATGTATGAAGGTACTCCACATCCGCCAGACTCATGTATGAAGGTATGACACATCCGCCACATCCGCCAGACTCATGTATGAAGGTACGACACATCCGCCAGACTCATGTATGAAGGTATGACACATCCGCCACATCCGCCAGACTCATGTATGAAGGTACGACACATCCGCCAGACTCATGTATGAAGGTACGACACATCCGCCACATCCGCCAGACTCATGTATGAAGGTATGACACATCCGCCAGACTCATGTATGAAGGTACGACACATTCGACACATCTGCCAGACTCATGTATGAAGGTACGACACATCCGCTACATCCGCCAGACTCATGTATGAAGGTACGACACATCCGCCACATCCGCCAGACTCATGTATGAAGGTACGACACATCCGCCAGACTCATGTATAAAGGTACGACACATCCGCCAGACTCATGTATGAATGTACGACACATCCGCCAGACTCATGTATGAAGGTACGACACATCCGCCACATCCGCCAGACTCATGTATGAAGGTACGCCACATCCGCCAGACTCATGTATGAAGGTACGACACATCCGCCAGACTCATGTATGAAGGTACGCCACATCCGCCAGACTCATGTATGAAGGTACGACACATCCGCCAGACTCATGTATGAAGGTACGCCACATCCGCCAGACTCTTGTATGAAGGTCCGCCACATCCGCCAGACTCATGTATGAAGGTACGCCACATCCGCCAGACTCATTTATGAAGGTACGCCCCATCCGCCAGACTCATGTATGAAGGTACGCCACATCCGCCAGACTCATGTATGAAGGTACGACACATCCGCCAGACTCATGTATGAAGGTACGACACATCCGCCAGACTCATGTATGAAGGTACGACACATCCGCCAGACTCATGTATGAAGGTACGACACATCCGCCAGACTCATGTATGAAGGTACGACACATCCGCCAGACTCATGTATGAAGGTACGACACATCCGCCAGACTCATGTATGAAGGTACGCCACATCCGCCACATCCGCCAGACTCATGTATGAAGGTACGCCACATCCGCCACATCCGCCAGACTCATGTATGAAGGTACGCCACATCCGCCACATCCGCCAGACTCATGTATGAAGGTACGCCACATCCGCCAGACTCATGTATGAAGGTACGACACATCCGCCAGACTCATGTATGAAGGTATGACACATCCGCCACATCCGCCAGACTCATGTATGAAGGTACGCCACATCCGCCAGACTCATGTATGAAGGTACGACACATCCGCCAGACTCATGTATGAAGGTACGCCACATCCGCCAGACTCATGTATGAAGGTACGCCACATCCGCCAGACTCATGTATGAAGGTACGCCACATCCGCCAGACTCATGTATGAAGGTACGCCACATCCGCCAGACTCATGTATGAAGGTACGCCACATCCGCCAGACTCATGTATGAAGGTACGCCACATCCGCCAGACTCATGTATGAAGGTACGCCACATCCGCCACATCCGCCAGACTCATGTATGAAGGTACGCCACATCCGCCAGACTCATGTATGAAGGTACGCCACATCCGCCAGACTCTTGTATGAAGGTCCGCCACATCCGCCAGACTCATGTATGAAGGTACGCCACATCCGCCAGACTCATGTATGAAGGTACGCCACATCCGCCAGACTCATGTATGAAGGTACGCCACATCCGCCAGACTCATGTATGAAGGTACGCCACATCCGCCAGACTCATGTATGAAGGTACGACACATCCGCCAGACTCTTGTATGAAGGTACGCCACATCCGCCAGACTCATGTATGAAGGTACGCCCCATCCGCCAGACTCATGTATGAAGGTACGCCACATCCGCCAGACTCATGTATGAAGGTACGACACATCCGCCAGACTCATGTATGAAGGTACGACACATCCGCCAGACTCATGTATGAAGGTACGACACATCCGCCAGACTCATGTATGAAGGTACGACACATCCGCCAGACTCATGTATGAAGGTACGACACATCCGCCAGACTCATGTATGAAGGTACGACACATCCGCCAGACTCATGTATGAAGGTACGCCACATCCGCCAGACTCATGTATGAAGGTACTCCACTTCCGCCAGACTCATGTATGAAGGTACGCCACATCCGCCAGACTCATGTATGAAGGTACGACACATCCGCCACATCCGCCAGACTCATGTATAAAGGTACGACACATCCGCCAGACTCATGTATGAAGGTACGCCACATCCGCCAGACTCATGTATGAAGGTACGACACATCCGCCAGACTCATGTATGAAGGTACGACACATCCGCCACATCCGCCAGACTCATGTATGAAGGTACGACACATCCGCCAGACTCATGTATGAAGGTACGACACATCCGCCACATCCGCCAGACTCATGTATGAAGGTACGACACATCCGCCACATCCGCCAGACTCATGTATGAAGGTACGCCACATCCGCCAGACTCATGTATGAAGGTACGACACATCCGCCAGACTCATGTATGAAGGTGCGCCACATCCGCCAGACTCATGTATAAAGGTACGACACATCCGCCAGACTCATGTATGAAGGTACGCCACATCCGCCAGACTCATGTATAAAGGTACGACACATCCGCCAGACTCATGTATGAAGGTACGCCACATCCGCCAGACTCATGTATGAAGGTACGACACATCCGCCAGACTCATGTATGAAGGTACGACACATCCGCCACATCCGCCAGACTCATGTACGAAGGTACGAGACATCCGCCACATCCGCCAGACTCATGTATGAAGGTACGACACATCCGCCAGACTCATGTATGAAGGTACGACACATCCGCCAGACTCATGTATGAAGGTACGGAAAATGCCAGTCATAAAAATGCCAAATTAACTAATAAATCATTTTTAAATATTACAAATATAAATAAATCACTAACCAAAATTTTAATTTTTATCTTATTTTACATGGTTTCCAAACTGGGGTTTGTGAGTTAATGACAAACTAGAAATTAATTAAAGCATAAAAATGCCAAATTCATTAATAAATCATAAAAATAAAAATAAATGACTAACACATTTTTTTAAATATATATATTTAATGTTTTACAAACTGGTGTCTGTGAGGTGATGAAAAAGTAGAAATTAATTGAATTGTACAAATGTCAAATTAATGGTTAAATCAAATAAAAATATACAAATATTCCATTTAGTGATTTATTTATATTTGTAAAAAATTTAAATGATTTGGTAATTAATTTAGCATTTTTATGATTTACTATATAAAATATATTTTTTAAATGTTAGTGATTAATTTTTATTTGTAATATTTACCAATTATTTATTAATTAATTTGGCATTTTTACTATTTAATTAATTACTTTTTTTTTCATTAAATCACAAACCCCAGCTTGAATATCATACAAATAAAAATAAATCACTAAATGAAATATTTTATGTTATTCAAGCTGGGGTTTGTGAGTTAATGAAAAAAAAAAAATTTAATTAAATAGTCCAAATGAATTAATAAATAATTGGTAAATATTACAAATAAAAATGAATGATTAACTAATCATTTTTTAATATGTTTGTGAGTTAATGAAAGCTAATAATAATTCAATCATAAAAATGTCAAATTATTAAAAATAGAAATATTAAAAATAAAAATAAATCACTTGAAATAAGAAAAAACGTGAAATATTTTATTGTTGACCTGCATGTCATGTGACCATTAACCAACATCAGAGAACCGTGAACATGTGATCATGTTATTAAATATTAATTGAAATCAATTTAATATTTTAACCCAAAGGTATCAACTCTTTTCCCATCATTCCTGTGGAATTGTTTTGTTTGTATTTTAAATTTAAATTATTTAGATATAAAACTGCAATAATTATCTGCATTATAATTAAGAAAAATTAATAAAATATTCGAGGGACGTCAACTTTCCAAATGAACAAACACACTAAAGTTTTATTTGTTTTTTTATATCATCATTTTGAAAACGTACAACAGTTTAGGCTTATCTGTGTGTGTGTGTGTGTGTGTGTCTGCAGTGATTGACAACCACAGTAACTGGGCGGTGTGTGGCAAGAGTTCAGGGGTCGTGTCTATGCCGACGGCTGCCATGGCGACACACAAGGTTCACATGGAGGTCATGCCACTGTTCGCGGGTCAGCTGCCGTTCCCCAACATCCGTGTGTTCAAGTACCGGCCACATCACGCCAGCGCCACGCAGCCCGACACAGGTCCGGCAACACACACACACACACACACACACACACACACACACAGCCCGACACAGGTCCGGCAACACACACACACACACACACACACACACACACACACAGCCCGACACAGGTCCGGCAACACACACACACACACACACACACACACACACACACACACACACACACACACAGCCCGACACAGGTCCGGCAACACACACACACACACAGCCCGACACAGGTCCGGCAACACACACACACACACACACACAGCCCGACACAGGTCCGGCAACACACACACACACACACACACACACACAGCCCGACACAGGTCCGGCAACACACACACACACACACACACAGCCCGACACAGGTCCGGCAACACACACACACACACACACACACACACACACACAGCCCGACACAGGTCCGGCAACACACACACACACACACACACACACACAGCCCGACACAGGTCCGGCAACACACACACACACACACACACACACAGCCCGACACAGGTCCGGCAACACACACACACACACACAGCCCGACACAGGTCCGGCAACACACACACACACACACACACACACACACACAGCCCGACACAGGTCCGGCAACACACACACACACACACAGCCCGACACAGGTCCGGCAACACACACACACACACACACACAGCCCGACACAGGTCCGGCAACACACACACACACACACACACAGCCCGACAACACACACACACACACACACACAGCCCGACACAGGTCCGGCAACACACACACACACACACAGCCCGACACAGGTCCGGCAACACACACACACACACACACACACACACAGGTCCGGCAACACACACACACACACACAGCCCGACACAGGTCCGGCAACACACACACACACACAGCCCGACACAGGTCCGGCAACACACACACACACACACACACACACACACAGCCCGACACAGGTCCGGCAACACACACACACACACAGCCCGACACAGCTCCGGCAACACACACACACACACACACAGCCCGACACAGGTCCGGCAACACACACACACACACACACAGCCCGACACAGGTCCGGCAACACACACACACACACACACAGCCCGACACAGGTCCGGCAACACACACACACACACACACACACAGCCCGACACAGGTCCGGCAACACACACACACACACACACAGTCTGACACAGGTCCGGCAACACAGACACACACACACAGCCCGACACAGGTCCGGCAACACACACACACACACAGCCCGACACAGGTCCGGCAACACACACACACACACACAGCCCGACACAGGTCCGGCAACACACACACACACACACACACACAGCCTGACACAGGTCCGGCAACACACACACACACACACACACAGTCTGACACAGGTCCGGCGACACAGACACACACACACAGCCCGACACAGGTCCGGCAACACACACACACACACACACACACACACAGCCCGACACAGGTCCGGCAACACACACACACACACACACACAGCCTGACACAGGTCCGGCAACACAGACACACACACACACACAGCCCGACACAGGTCCGGCAACACACACACACACACGCACGCACAGACACACACACACACAGCCCGACACAGGTCCGGCAACACACACACACACACACACACACACAGCCCGACACAGGTCCGGCAAAACACACACACACACACACACAGCCCGATCAGGTCCGGCAACACACACACACACACACACACACAGCCCGACACAGGTCCGGCAACACACACACACACACACACACAGCCCGATCAGGTCCGGCAACACACACACACACACACACACACAGCCCGACACAGGTCCGGCAACACACACACACACACACAGCCCGACACAGGTCCGGCAACACACACACACACACACACACACACACACACAGCCCGAAACAGGTCCGGCAACACACACACACACACACAGCCCGACACAGGTCCGGCAACACACACACACACACACACACACACACAGCCCGATCAGGTCCGGCAACACACACACACACACGCACGCACAGACACACACACACAGCCCGACACAGGTCCGGCAACACACACACACACACACACACACAGCCCGACACAGGTCCGGCAAAACACACACACACACACACACACACACAGCCCGATCAGGTCCGGCAACACACACACACACACGCACGCACAGACACACACACACAGCCCGACACAGGTCCGGCAACACACACACACACACACACACACACACAGCCCGACACAGGTCCGGCAACACACACACACACACACACACACACACACACAGCCCGACACAGGTCCGGCAACACACACACACACACACACAGCCCGACACAGGTCCGGCAACACACACACACACACACACACACACACACACACACACAGCCCGACACAGGTCCGGCAACACACACACACACACACACACAGCCCGACACAGGTCCGGCAACACACACACACACACACACACACACACAGCCCGACACAGGTCCGGCAACACACACACACACACACACAGCCCGACACAGGTCCGGCAACACACACACACACACACACACAGCCCGACACAGGTCCGGCAACACACACACACACACACACACACACACAGCCCGACACAGGTCCGGCAACACACACACACACACACACAGCCCGACACAGGTCCGGCAACACACACACACACACACACAGCCCGACACAGGTCCGGCAACACACACACACACACACACACACACAGCCCGACAACACACACACACACACACACACAGCCCGACACAGGTCCGGCAACACACACACACACACACAGCCCGACACAGGTCCGGCAACACACACACACACACACACACGCACACAGGTCCGGCAACACACACACACACACACACAGCCCGACACAGGTCCGGCAACACACACACACACACACAGCCCGACACAGGTCCGGCAACACACACACACACACACACACACACACAGCCCGACACAGGTCCGGCAACACACACACACACACACACACAGCCCGACACAGGTCCGGCAACACACACACACACACACACAGCCCGACACAGGTCCGGCAACACACACACACACACACACACAGCCCGACACAGCTCCGGCAACACACACACACACACACACACAGCCCGACACAGGTCCGGCAACACACACACACACACACACACAGCCCGACACAGGTCCGGCAACACACACACACACACACACACAGCCCGACACAGCTCCGGCAACACACACACACACACACACACAGCCCGACACAGCTCCGGCAACACACACACACACACACACACAGCCCGACACAGGTCCGGCAACACACACACACACACACACACAGCCCGACACAGCTCCGGCAACACACACACACACACACACACAGCCCGACACAGGTCCGGCAACACACACACACACACACACAGCCCGACACAGGTCCGGCAACACACACACACACACACACACAGCCCGACACAGGTCCGGCAACACACACACACACACACACACAGCCCGACACAGGTCCGGCAACACACACACACACACACACAGTCTGACACAGGTCCGGCAACACAGACACACACACACAGCCCGACACAGGTCCGGCAACACACACACACACACAGCCCGACACAGGTCCGGCAACACACACACACACACACACAGCCCGACACAGGTCCGGCAACACACACACACACACACACAGCCTGACACAGGTCCGGCAACACAGACACACACACACAGCCCGACACAGGTCCGGCAACACACACACACACACACACACACACAGCCCGACACAGGTCCGGCAACACACACACACACACAGCCTGACACAGGTCCGGCAACACACACACACACACACACAGCCTGACACAGGTCCGGCAACACACACACACACAGCCCGACACAGGTCCGGCAACACACACACACACACACACACACACACAGCCCGACACAGGTCCGGCAACACACACACACACACACACACACAGCCCGATCAGGTCCGGCAACACACACACACACACACAGCCCGACACAGGTCCGGCAACACACACACACACACACACACACAGCCCGACACAGGTCCGGCAACACACACACACACACAGCCCGACACAGCTCCGGCAACACACACACACACACACACAGCCCGACACAGGTCCGGCAACACACACACACACACACACACACACAGCCCGACACAGGTCCGGCAACACACACACACACACACACAGCCCGACACAGGTCCGGCAACACACACACACACACACACACACACAGCCCGACACAGGTCCGGCAACACACACACACACACACACACACACACAGCCCGACACAGGTCCGGCAACACAGACACACACACACAGCCCGACACAGGTCCGGCAACACACACACACACACACACACACACACACACACAGGTCCGGCAACACACACACACACACACAGCCCGACACAGGTCCGGCAACACACACACACACACACACACACACACACACACACACACACACACACACAGCCCGACACAGGTCCGGCAACACACACACACACACACACACACACACACACACAGTCTGACACAGGTCCGGCAACACAGACACACACACACAGCCCGACACAGGTCCGGCAACACACACACACACACACACACACAGGTCCGGCAACACACACACACACACAGCCCGACACAGGTCCGGCAACACACACACACACACACAGCCCGACACAGGTCCGGCAACACACACACACACACACACAGCCTGACACAGGTCCGGCAACACAGACACACACACACAGCCCGACACAGGTCCGGCAACACACACACACACACACACACACAGCCCGACACAGGTCCGGCAACACACACACACACACACACAGCCTGACACAGGTCCGGCAACACACACACACACACACACAGCCTGACACAGGTCCGGCAACACACACACACACACACACAGCCCGACACAGGTCCGGCAACACACACACACACACACACACACACACACAGCCCGACACAGGTCCGGCAACACACACACACACACACACACACACACACAGCCCGACACAGGTCCGGCAACACACACACACACACACACACACACACACACAGCCCGACACAGGTCCGGCAACACACACACACACACACACACACACACACAGCCCGACACAGGTCCGGCAACACACACACACACACACACACAGCCCGACACAGGTCCGGCAACACACACACACACACACACACACACACAGCCCGATCAGGTCCGGCAACACACACACACACACACACACACACACACACACACACACACACACACACACAGCCCGACACAGGTCCGGCAACACACACACACACACACACACACACAGCCCGATCAGGTCCGGCAACACACACACACACACACACACACACACACACACACAGCCCGAAACAGGTCCGGCAACACACACACACACACACAGCCCGACACAGGTCCGGCAACACACACACACACACACACACACACACACACAATACCAGTTTATATCAAAAGAATTCATACAACTTAAACAGTTTAATAAAATAAAATAAAAATGCAATCAAATGAAAATACAATTCCTTAACATCAAAACATTGCATTTTATTATATTTATGATCATTTTTATTTAAAAAAAACAATTCACAACAGAATAGTCAAATTAATTAAGGCTTGAAAAAGCTCGAACAGTTTAAAGGTCCCGGTCTTCATGTTTTTGGAGGCTGTGATTGTGTTTGCAGTGTGCAGTATAACATGTTCATGTTTCACGTGTAAAGAAACAGTATTTTTCACACAATTGACTCATCTGTACACCGCTGTTCTCTCTGTCCGTAACGCCCCGATGACTTCCTCGCTCTATGAAGTCCCTCCTTCAGAAACACGCAGCGAGTTCTGATTGTGCCGGCGGGTCCTGTGCTGTGATTGGACAGCAGCTCATCACACGTTGCCCGGAAAGGTCACGCCTCTTACCATGCGCTGCTGAAGTGCTTCCTCTCCGTGGGAGCGCAACAAGACCACGCCCCCTTTTTTGTGTATTCCTGTGGGCGGAGATTAGTCAAAAAGCTGTTCTAGTGACGTCATTAAAACAGGAAGTAGAGCGATGTAGTCCAACCCGGCCGTTCGCTGTATGCTTTGAAAGGGGACTTCTGTTAAATACAATATCTCGCTAGGCATTGAACTTTGAGCTTTATCATTTTACAGGTATTATTTATGCTCTAACAGCAACACTACACACTAACTAAAGTTTGAAAAATGGAATCGCGAAGAACGGGACCTTTTAATACATTTTTTTAAATATGCAATCAAATGAAAATACAATTCTTTTGAATAAAAAAATTAAAAATAAATAAAATAATAAAAATGCAATGTTTTGATGCATTTTCATTTGATTGCATATTTAAAAAAAAAAATTAAACTGTGCTTTATGAATTTATTAGATTATTATGTTGTGCATATGCAGTGATGCATAACAGAATAATCCAATTAATTCATAAAGCTCGAACAGTTTAAATTTTTTTTTTTAAATATGCAATCAAATGAAAATGCATCAAAACATTGCATTTTTATTATTTTATTTATTTTTTATTCATTTGCAGATGTTTACTGTATTAAAACATGAATGTGTGATATTTCCTTAAATTATATTTGAATTAATTTTATTATTATTCATTTGAAAAGTACATTTTCATCATTTCGTATGTTTTTTTCTTATTAAATTTTTGTATCTTAATAATTTAACAGACTTTTATTTTGGCGGTTCGTAGTGAAGCCTGTTTGTCTCAACATTCAACATTCAAATAGCTTTATTGGCATTGGTGAAAGACATCTTTACATTGCCAAAGCATTCATAACACTATACAATAAAAAATTTATAATAATATATATTTTTTAAATTCTAATATTTATATCAGTGTCTCCAGGCGTCTCAGTGCCTCTCTCTCTCTGATTGATCTGAGTGAGCGTGTTGATTGGTCCTGACTGGTGTGTGTGTGTGTGTGTGTGCTCCCTCAGACTCGTGTGTGGAGAACGACAGTGTGTCTCTGCTGGATAAAGCAGTGGAGGATCATCTGGACACGGCGAGTCTGCGCAGCCGAGGGAGCGTCCAGTCTCTGGGCGAGCAGCCGGCGCGGGGCGTCCCGATGCCCAAACGCCAGGCCTTCGCCCCGGGTCAGGTGTTCACCGGCACACAGGGCCGCCAGGTGCTCGTGCTGCCCGCCAACGACCAGCACCTGCTCGAGGTCAACGTCACATGACCCCGCGGCCGCCCTCAGTGGACGGGAGACGGCTCACACTCTTACTCCGTCACACAGACACTCGACGGCAGCCCTCAGACATCCCATCATGCCTTGCAGCCCCTCCTCTCCGTGCTCAGGTGTGTGTGTGTGTGTGTGAGCTTCCCTCGCTGTGTTCATGATGAGAGCACCACCTGCTGTACATACTGTTCAATACAGAGGATATTTAAAGAACAAACTCACTGGGATTTCGGGGATTTAGATATTCAACTTTTTTATTTTTTTGAAGGGGAAATGATGTCGTTGATGTTACATTTGCGCTTTATTGACTGTGTCGTTTTGAACACGCCCCTTCCTGCTGACATCATGTGATTGATGTGTCGCCCGAATGATCACGTTCACACAAACAGGATAATAAATGTTTCCGTTTCATATTTCAGTCCACAACCAAAAGAAGTTCGGCTTTTTTCTCTTTTTTGTGCATTTTTTTTACTATTTTCATGAAAAGTAAATCCCTGTAGTGTGAAAAACGGTACATTTGTAAATCGACGTCATTTATAAATTCTAAATATAATTATTTTTATTTTTCATTCATAAATTATAAGTAAACATCCCACCGGTTGTATTTGTTATAATGCCAAAAACTGGATTTTTATATTAAAATGATTCAAATTATGCATTCAAATTATATATAAACACTCACACACACACACACATGCACAAGGAATGGTTTTGCATAGTCATCATAATTTTGGGGGGGAAATGTGGGATTGTCATAATGCACAAAAAAAGTGTACAAAAAAAAGTCTTGATTTTGGGGTGAAATATGAGTTGTGTGTGTGTGTGATGATGTCACAGATGGAAGTTTGAGCCTGTAAACACTAACGAGTGTGTGTGATTTAATCAGGGGCGTCTGAAACACACACACACCTCTCCTGATCTCCAGCAATTGTGGCGTTCAGGAGGAAGTGATGCGTTTCTCTGCTGTGAATGATTGCTCTAGTGCGTCTCTGTCTCGTGTGTGTGTGTGTGTGTGTGTGTCGTATCCTGAGAAAGCCTCGTCTGAAAGGCCCACACTGATCTCATCCACTGCTCAGTGTTTATCCCGGATCTGGACTCTCACACACTTCGGGTGTCGCACGGGATGCTGGGATACGGCCTGTGACGTCGTGAACAGACGCTGTTTGTTTGTAAACTGTCAATCAAACATCACAGATTGTATTTAGATTATTTAAATGAGAAGAATATGTACGCATTATACAACTGAAAATATACATATGTTTTAAAAGGGTGTTTGTCGTCTTGTTTTTCTATAAAATAAAACACAAACTTCTGACTGTTTGTTGAGCAGATCCTCCACATGCAGGACTCCAGATCGCAGATCCTTTTAAATAAACAATACGAAAAAATACTAAATCCAGTGTTTTATATTTCTGTGAGTTTCAACTCCGTTACATCGTTAAAAAATGAAGATGCAAACTGATTAATCCATAACGATGTCAGTCCAAATGTTGTTCATCCATTGATACTCTAGTCATGAAAAAAAAAATATATATATAAACCCCAAAAAATAAAACAAACTAGAAAAGAAAAAAAAGCTGAATCACAAAGCTAACTTTGACATTTTCATGAGCAAGATTGGTTAGACATTTATTAATAATCAAATTATATAAAATCATCCAGATGTTTTTTTAATGCTTGTTTATAAAATTGAAAAGCTTCAAAAGTCGCATCAGTATGATGACATCACTGAATGCATATTAATTTAGTTGCTTCAGAAATTGAGGGTGAAACAATTCAGATTTCTATTTTCTTGTGATGAAAGTTTATTGAAAAAAATGCTTTAAAAATCAATCGTTTTAGATGTTTTTGTTCGTTTGAGGAAAATTATGAAATAGCTGAATTAAAATTTCTAATAACCCCCAAAAAAGTCCAATCAGCAAAAGAAAATCCAACATTCAGAGAAAATATTTAATCACACCCCAAAAAAAAAAGCATAAAATCAACAAAAAGATCAATTAAATATATATATTTTTTAAATAATGCAATCATTAAAAAAAATGCTACAAAAAAAAAATCTAATCAACCCTTCAAACAAATACTGATAAAAAAAATTCTAACCAAAAAATAATCACCCCAAAAATAAAAGTAGACGATCATTTAACAAAAAATATAAGTATCCAACTAACAAAAATCTGGCAAGTCCAAAACAAGTCATTAAAAAACTATTGTTTTAGATCTTTTTGTTCGTTTAAGGAAGTAACAAAATACAACAATTATTATTAATAATTTATTAAAGTGTACAAAGACAGAAAACCAGCAATAAATGAACTTCAGCACCTCAGAGGAAACAATAAAACCACACACTAAAAAGTTGGCAAATGTTTGAGCACAGGAGTGTAAAAGTGTGTGTCGCTGATCAGCGCGCACTGACTCTCCTCGAAACACGGCAGATCTTTGGCACCAGTTTCCATTCCTCCTCCTCAGACGGGGAGACCTTCTTCCGGTCAGCTGATCTCTGGAGCCTGACCACACACACACACACACACACACACACACGTGTTATCAGTGCGATCATCAGTCATGTGACGTGTGTGTTCTGCAGGTTCACTCACATGAGCCGCTTCTTGCGTTCTAAAGCTTTCCTGGTGGCGGCCGAGAGGAATCCCTGCGCTCGCTGATCCTGACACACAGGAGACACACACCCATCAGTTACTCCCTACACACACACACACACATCTAACAACACACTAAATATAACATATAACATATCTAATCATCCGAAAAATAATATAATCTATAATAACCCCAGGAAAACAAAATGTATCCCCCTCTCTTTATATTAATAATAACAAATATAAAAAAAAAATAAAAAAAAAATCACACACAAAAAATAATAAATCGCAAAAAAAAAAAAAAAAAAAGATTATTTGCTCCCACCACAGAATTGATAAACAAAGTCACACACTATTTTTATAAAAAAAAAAAAAAAAAAAAAATCTAAAAATCACCCTCTCTTTATATTATTAATAACAAATATATAAATAAAATAAAAAATCACAAAAAATAATAATAAATCACAAAAAAAAAAAAAAAGATTATTTGCTCCCACCACAGAATTGATAAAGTCACACACTATTTTTATAAAAAAAAAAAAAAAAAAATCTAAAAATCACCCTCTCTTTATATTAATAATAACAAATATATAAATAAAATAAAAAAAATCACAAAAAATAATAATAAATCACAACAAAAAAAAAAAGATTATTTGCTCCCACCACAGAATTGATAAACAGTCACACACTATTTTTCTAAAAAAATTAAAAATCTAAAATCACCCTCTCTTTATATTAATAATAACAAATATAAAAAAATATAAAAAATCACAAAAAAATAATAATAAATCACAACAAAAAAAAAAGATTATTTGCTCTATAATAATTTTTTTCGAGATTAAAGTCATTATAATGCAAGATTAAACTTGTTACATTTCGAGATTAAAGTCATTGCGTTTTGAGGGGGGAAAAAGTTAAATTTCGAGTAAAAACTCATGTATTGAGAATTTTTGTTGTTCAATTCTGAGAAAAACGTCTAAATAAAGTGTTGATGATGAAGTGTAGATGAAGTGTGTTCTGTAAGCAGGGCTGAGGAGGGCTCGCTCAGGGGCCGCTTATGAACGTGTGAATAATATTTATATTACAGCCTATATAGATCATCTCAAATTGATCTCAAAATTCATTCTGGAAATGTAACGAGTTTAATCTCGCATTATAATGACTTTAATCTGGAGATGGTTTATCGCTGCTTGGCCCGTAAAAAACACCATTAAATGCTAAAAATGTATCTAATAAAAAAATAGATAAAAGAATATCTAATAACCCGAAAGAGACGTTTGCTTCACAGGAGATTATTTTTCTTATGGAACTGAGAAAGATAAAAACACTGTTTAATCTGCATATTATTTTCTATTTGCTTATAAATAGAGTATTTCTGATCAATTTGTTTCATTGTAACGTTCACACTGTCAAAACAACCTGCCATGTTTCTGTAGTTTTGAGCAATTTCTCATAATTAGGGTTCGGATATCGTTTCAATTTTAATGATTCCGATTCCAATTATGAAAATAAAACTTAGATATCATTCACATTTAGTGTTATTGCAGAACATGTAATTGTAGCCGAATATCATGAACACAAATCAACAGGTTTAAAACACCATAGAAGAACAACAAGCCGAACTAATATATCAATTCATAAATATTATAAATGTATCAATTTCAAGCTTTATTAAAGACAATAAACACTGCTAATTTTTTATTTGTTCTTTTTTTAATTAATATCGCAACAAATACGATTGAAATAAACCGTGTTTTAAGATTTTCAGGTTCAGAAACTGTAATCAAATGTACAATAACACTGCACTTTATTAATAATATATACATTAATAATATAGTTACAGTTATTCCGTGAAGAACGAGTCAATTTTTTCTCTGTCTTTAGTTGTGTTATTAGAGTTATTATAGAGACAGCAGGAATATTAGCGCTGTCACTTTAAGAGCTTCACA
>JARWKJ010000022.1:1273932-1291432 GCA_029959095.1 Rhinichthys osculus | reverse complement strand
GATCCGACTCGGACTCGCTCAGGGTTTTCCGAACCGGACCGGGAATCCCGCTGGATTTTTTGACGCAGCGTACGGGACTCAAGCAGAACTTGGGCGTCGGGATGTTAGTGAATCTCTTAGATCCGGAGATGCGGACCGGAGTCTGCTTGGAAACGAACAAAGATTCGGATTTAACAGGAAGTGATGTAGACGTGGCCTGAGGAAGAGTGTCAATCTGAGCGTGTTTGATCATGTGATCCGTGTTCTCCTTCCTCTTCTCCCTGGTTTTCCTCGGTTCTGTCTTGCACATGTGTTTGGGAAGGAGTTCCTCGTTCTCCTTATCGGACAGGCTGTGCTCGTCGGGCGTGGGTTTGAGCGCTCGGGCTTCACGCTGGCGCCGCCGGTACTCCTGGGATTTCTTCAGGAGGTTTTGAAGGCTCATTGGATACGGGTCAGATTGAGGGTTTTCCAGTTCTGTAACGTTATTTACTACCTCCTTTTCCTCTAAAAATGCTCCATCTACTGGAGCGTGACTGATTATGTCACTTCCTGTAGTGTTTCGTTGTGTCGTATCCAAGTGGACGGCTCCTTCAATCCAGCTGGATTGACACGTGACATCAGTGTTGTCATTGGTCACGTACCCTGATGACATCATCATCATCATCTGGTCGTCAGGTGGGTTGTGTAGTGTGTGCGTTTTGCCTCCGACGCCCTCAAACCGAACCGTGAGCTGGCTGTTCTGCAGCGAGTCGTTTTCATCCGGAAAAGCTCGCAGCTGATTGGCTGATCGGCCGGTTGACGTGAGGGGAGCGGATGTGATGATGTCATCGCTCTTGTGCGCGTGTCGTTCAGCATCACTGAGCCTCACGTCGGTGAACTGACACACAATGTGAGGAAGAGCACAATATATATAAGATAAAAGTTTATTTTTCTCAAACTTTGTTGCACTACTTTCCTGTTATCTCTGTAAAGCTGCTTATAAAAGTGACTTGACTTTTAAGAACATGTTACAAAAGTATCAAATTACAGTAAGCTGAATTTCTACTGTGCATTAAAGATAAACTATGAAACAATGTTCACAAATCAGTTTATTAAGAAGATGAATTAAAGGTGCAGTAAGCGATTTCTGAGCACCAGGGGGAGGTCCCAGTGTTGGGGGTGGAGCTAATAAAGATAGGGGCGTGTTTGTTCTGGTGATTTCAAATATCAAAAGTGTTTCTCAAATATATATTTTTTTTTTTATGAAATGAATGTACTATATTTTAGCTTGATGTTTTTTATTTCATATTTTGTAATTTTAGGGGATTTTATGATTCTAAATTATATTTACACTGTATTTATAATCCATTTATTCACTTTTTGAGCATAGAAAAGTAAATAAAATGTTCAATCTTGAATGCTTTAGAGCACAGACTTAAGGCCCTCGCACACTGAGTCTGAATTTTTCGTATTGGTGATTCGGTGGCTCTGAATTGACTCTTCGCTAAGCCACGCCCGAAAACCGCCACTGGCCAATCGTGGCTTAGCAACCGTAACTAGGCGCGGGAGGTCTGTCAAGCTTTCGAGCGAGGCAAACATGCCGACGCATTGTGCATATGGATTGTGCAAATCTGATACCCGGTATTCTAAAAGTTTGGACGGGGGGGTGGCATTTTTCTCTTCCCGAAACCTAAAAGCCAAAGGGGAGAAATCCCGGGCGTGGATCAAGCAGTGTGGAGACCCATTCACAACTAAATGTCGACAGGATTAACAAAAAAAAAACGCCTATTGCTTGGAAATAATGGCGGTTCTTTGTTCATAATGCATATATTTGAACGTAAAATAAGACGATTAAAGGCAAGACGGAGGCTCACTGACATACTTTAAAATATGTTTCAGCATTGTGTTAATCGACGGCGGACGGCCTACTAACGTTAACGTTACCCCTGTAACTTTACCCCAATCCGACCGCGGCTCTCCCGGTGTTAGATTGATGGATAAAATGTTTGATTTAAATTGATTTGATATTAGATTATTTTCACATTTCACTTACTCTGCTGTGCATGAACATAGCTGTTCAATTTGTGTTTCCCGTGTGAATGGTCTGCTAAGGAGGCGGCTGCTGCTTGCGCTGGGACCTAACGTTATAGGCATTAGCTTCAATTTTGATGAAATTATTATTCTCTAATCGGTTGCATATTATGTCGTGTATATCCCTCGAATGCATACTGCTGTCCCTTTTGTCTTGCTCTCTCAGATATTTCACTTGTTCGCCAAAAATGACTAAATATCTCCTTGGGAATGTCTGACACCGGTGCATTCACACTGTAATAGACGTGGCAGCCGCGAAAGCTTGACAGGCGTAGCAACAGTAACTAAGGAGGGCGGGGCTTAGCGAAGGGTCAATTGTCAAAACACCATTCAAACTGCTTGCTACGGATGCAAAAAACACAGAAAATCGAACCCGATCCGTTTTTTTTTTCGGAGGCGGTGTGCAAAGCGTGATTGACATAATGTGAGGTCGTATTTATTTTTTAACGTGCGATAATTTCGGACGCGAATTTCGGACTCAGTGTGCAAGGGCCTTTAAGTTAAGTTTTAAAAAGTGAACTTAAAAAAAGTTACAGAATTTTACATTTATTGTTATGAAAAATGAAAAAAAATATTTTTAAAAACATGTTTTAAAATCAAAGCCATAAATCTAAACAAGTTGTGTTCCAAATTTGAGCTTGATCTCTCAGTAAACGAGCGTTCGTTCAGCGAGAGTGTGTTCGGCTGCAGACTTCGTCTCACATTCATTTCCCATGTTGTTTACAGGACCATTAAATCTGTTTCAATCATGTCCATGATTTTTTTTGTGTTCACACAGCAAGTGCCAAAACCTTTACCAAGTTACCGTTACCAAGTGTCGTAAATAAAACAATCAATCAAAAATGGCCGAAGAGCACCAGAGGGTTAAGAAAGTAAATAGAGGAAAATTCTGATGTATGATTTCTAGATTAAAGCTTTAATAAAAAAGCAGCATACATAAACCATTATATATAATTTATTAGCCATTAAATACCGTAAACATAATAATCAGTATACGGTCATCATGTCTATTGAAGTGTGTGTGAAACTCACGCTGATGTGAGACTCTTCCTCGCTCCTCCTCTTCATCAAACTCATGGCTGCTTCTCGCAGTCGTCTCATCTCGTCTCTCTGCTGCTCATTCAGCTTACAAACACACACACACACACACACACATATATTTAATTCACATGTATTTGTATAGCGCTTTTCATAATACACATCATTTCAAAGCAGCTTTACAGAAAGTGCACGAGTCCATATTACAGTTTACAGTGATCTGTTATCAGAGGACAGTTATGTATTTCAGAAATGTACAAATACAAAATCACAGTTAGATAAAATTGTATTAATTTAAACAATGTAATAATTTAAGGCAGAAACAATGAGCTCATTGAGGTATTATATATATATATATATATATATATATATATATATATATGTGCATGTATAATGAAAGGATCTTAATGTGATGAAGAAACTCATACCAGAGGAGGGAGAACACGAGCTCCATGAAACACAATCACTGACGAGGGTTTCTGCGAGTCGTCTTCATCATCATCATCATCATCATTATAATGACTGTTATAAAGTCTCTGAATAAAATCCTCATAACTCTCCATGACTGAAACACAGCGAATACAAACACATCATCAAACTAAGCAGACTCAGCTCTGCTCATATATGGTTAAAATCTCCTAAAACACACTATATAAATGACCAGACAGCTTTGTTACAGTTTATAACCATGTAAAGCAAAGATATTAAAGGTAAATCTTATTTCTAAGCGTTTTACCTGCGTGTGTGAAGTTAAATCTTTATCGGCATGTTTGTTTACACTCGACCGCTTCCGCTCACGGCAACGGCCGTTAAAACCGGACTGGAGTTTCTTAACATTTGGATCCGGACTGACAAAAGCAGCGTCTGTTTAAATCTAAACAACATTTCATCGTATGACTTACAGATCACATTTATTATTTAGCTAATATTCTATTTCAAATTTCTGATGTGTCAGTAAAAAAAAATCATTTTATCACCACTCTGCAGAATGAATCCAGCCCGCGTTTTCCATACGTCCCGATGCGCGCGCTATTCAAGCGCTGATATTAGCGGGAAAGAGGCTCTACTGCCCCCTGGAGACCCGGATGAGCGGATGCCGACATTATTACAGCAGAACAAAAGATTGAACAATGCCTGTTTCATAATCAGCAGTTATTACTGGATATAGCAGTCTGTATAAATCAGTGTGTCTCAGATTGAAATGAGCAAAATGAGTAAAGTGATTCTATAAAATTGTGATCTCACATTTACGATATTTTCATATTTTTCACCTCAAAAAGATAATGCAAAATCATTCACAGAATAAATAAATCATAAGCGATCTAATACTGACTCATCACCAGTCAAGATTCAGATATTATAATGCTTTATCTAAAATCAGTCAAAAATCTGATAAGCTAAAATGTAGTGACATAATGAAAAGGTTTTGTAATTACAATTCGTAAATAATATTCATCCTACTCTTTTATATAAAAAAAAAATAGTACGTTTTTCTAGTCGACAAAATAGTCCCAGCAAAGATGGGTATATGTTCACTATAGACATGTTTTCTGTTTTTTAAAGATATATATTTTTAAGATACCTTTTTGCTTACATTCCCATTATTTTTTTACTTTCATTTACTTTAATTTTAATATGTTGTCACTTTTCATTGTTCTCGGAATATTCTGAAACAAGTAACATTAAAAAAAAAAACATCAGGCGAACATGAACTTATATATAAATTATAAAGACATAATTTTTTTTTGTGCAAACATAAAAAAAAAGATAAACTTTGGCCGTTATATTAACGTAACTGGAAGAACTTTTGCGTATAATTATTAATTATTATGCCCTGGAAATCAAAAACCTTTTTAGTGCTTGGCAATTTTTAATCGCATCCAAAATAAAAGTTTGTATTTACATAATATATGTGTGTGTACTGTGTATTATTATTTTGTATATACGTATAAATACACACATATGCATGTATATAGGCCTATGTGAGAAATATTTGCATGTACGTATATACTGTATATATATATTTATACATAATCTATATTATATAATATAAAAATGATATAGGTATAAATAACACATTTTTCTTAAATATATATGTGCAAGTGTATTTATATATACAAAATAATTCTACACAGCACACACACATACTGTATTATGTAAACACAAACTTTTATTTTGGATGCGATTAATCATTGCCCAGCACTAAATAAAAATATGCACGTTATACCATCAAAACATTAGCCGAATAAACTGATTTATCGTCACAATTCATCCTTTGCATTAACTCAACACGTGTTCATTTCTCAGGAGAGTAACGCCAGTGATGAAGAGGAGGAAGTGACATCATCAGTAAACACAGATCAGTCTAATGTCGTCCCTCATGAGTCTGTCATGTTTTACTAATGTCAGGCCAGAAATACCCCCGCCGAGAGCTGATCAAACTAGGTCATCTACCTCTCTCTCTCTCTCTCTCTCTCACTCTCTCTCTCTCTCTCTCTCTCTCTCAGCCTCTCTCTCTCTCTCTCTCTCTCTCTCTCTCTCTCTCTCTCAGCCTCTCTCTCTCTCTCTCTCTCTCTCTCTCTCTCTCTCTCTCTCTCACTCAGCCTCTCTCTCTCTCTCTCTCAGCCTCTCTCTCTCTCTCTCTCTCTCTCTCTCTCTCTCTCTCTCTCTCTCTCTCTCTCTCTCTCTCACTCAGCCTCTCTCTCTCTCTCTCTCAGCCTCTCTCTCTCTCTCTCTCTCTCTCTCTCTCTCTCTCTCTCTCTCTCTCTCTCTCTCTCTCTCTCTCTCTCTCTCTCTCTCTCTCTCTCTCTCTCTCTCTCTCGCCTTTCAGGGTCCAGGGAAAAAAATTAAAAAATAAAATCTGGCGATGCTATTCATGGCACACCTAAAAAAAAAAAAAAGGATTTAATTCAGGAATATTTCTTATGCATGTTCAATTAGGTCATTCAACGACAACGAGACAAATGAAGCAAATCCTCACAAACCATGTGTTTTTCAAAATGTATTTATTAGTCATATACAAAATAAAGTAAGCTGTATATCAACAAACATACAGTATATACATCAATAAATTAAAGGACGCCCCAGACTGACTGATACAGTTAATTTCATCATTATATACCAATACATTATATTCCTTATCTACAAATTGCAAAAAGTACAATAACTTAGTTGATAAATACTTACAATTAAATGGACTTTCACGGTATCTATATTTCCCATACAAAGAACTATATGTTAAATTTAATACACCCCATACAGAAAAACAATGTTTCTTTTTAGACCAAAAAAAAAATCCATCGTAATAAACTCACAGCAATTTATAGCTTGACATTTCTGAGCGTTTACATCAGATACTGTATGAGTCGTTGAAAAGGGGAGGAAAAGTTGGAAAAAGGGGGAAATCCAATAATAAGAAGCTCAAGTGCGTTTAAAATCATGTTATTTCACCCATAGAGAGCGTTTGTTTCGGGATGCGACCAACGCCAGTGATAGTGCTGAGAGGATACAGGGCGATCGAGAGGAAAAGTCAGCTATAAAAAAAAAATAAACAGTTATTAGTTAACGATTGAAACCTTTCCGAACAGGGAAAGCGTAACAGCAAACGGGAGAAATGAACGCTGTGAGGATTTGTACTCATTTTTCTTCCACCTGAAATGAAACATGTGTGTCCCACGAGGCCCTGCAGTCGAGCCGCACACCGGCCGAGACAAGAGCGAATAAAAGTCAAGATAATGTGGGAGTTTGCAGGAGAAGTAGGACAAAGCTGTGGATGTACAGGTAGTGCAGGCTTTGCCCAGCAACAGGCCGGAGTCTCTGACCGCCACACACACACACACACTCGCTCTGCAACCGGACCCGTTACGACCAACAAGCAGATCGGAGTGATTAACTCATCCTTCCCTCGCGGGCCGACATGACCCGAAGACCTACAATTATACTTATTATTATTTATTTATTTATTTAGTCAAGAAAGATTCTTTTATTTCATTTTGATAATATTGTTTAGATTTTTTAATGCATTTTTTGGGAGATTTTTTCGTTATTTATTTATTTTATTTTAAATTTAAATGACTAGATTTGATCAATAAATAATCAATAAATAGTAATTTAAGCACAGTCCTCACAACTTAAATTCAAAATAACTCACTATTTCATTCATAACCCTTTTAATTCAGCTCGAAATATCTTACATTGAGTGTCTTTGCCGACCTCTTGTGGAATATATATATATATATACCGTGATATGAGCTGTTCCGCTGGGTCCTAAAGCCAGTTTCTCTTCAGTGTGCGCTCAGATACACATGTAGACATTATAAAATAATTTTTTGGTAAAGTTTTAGCATTTTTAGTTTGAATTTGGAGCATTTTTATAAGTTTTTCTATGTGTACTGAAGCACTCCTCGGATTTCATTCATTCCTAAGGGGGTCAGATTGACCCGAGAGGGAAGGATTTGTTACTTTTTAAAATGTCAAAATAAAACTCCTCGAATCCATTCACTTTTTTGTGTGTGTTTGTGGTTCAAGTGCGACAAAAGTCCTGTAGGGTCTGATGAACACTCAGGTTTAAAAGTGTTAAAATGACCTGAGGGAAGGATGATTAAAGAGATTCCAACATGTCATGTGTGTGTGTGAGAGTGTGTGTGTGTGTGTGTGTGTGTGTTAGAGAGTGTGTGTGTGTGTGTGTTTTGGCTACAAACAGGATTGTCTTACTTCACTGTTAGGAAGTGAACGGCCTCCTGGGACACGGCACTGTTTCTAACAGGGAGAAAAAAAAGAGAATATAGAGGTTTAATCCTCAGTTGTAAAGCCCTTATTGGGTAAATATAGACGGCGATCGCTTTCTTTTTTTGCAGAAATGTTGCGCTTTTACGGACGACAACTTCAAGGACAGAAAACTAAACTCCTACCGAGAGGTCGTGACCCCTCCCTACCACCAGCTGATTTGCATATAGGATCACAAGTCACCACGACGACCATAACGACAACAAGCCACTCCTCCTGGAAGAGAGATCGGAGAACGTCATTATTGGGCAGTAGTGCTACCTGACACACGAACACGAAAACCACATCGTCATCATCGTCATCATCATCATCATCATCGTTTGCGAGTACGCTAGAGAATTTTTTTTAGTCTTCAAAACCGCCTATACAATGCCGGACACGCCACAAAACCGCTACCATTGGTTACGAAAGCAATGCCGAGATGGAGCAAAGACTTTGTTACAAAACGATTTCACAGATTAGCCAGTCAGAGGAAGTTATTTCTGTTGATTTACATCGATTCAATAAAAATAAACTGTCGTACAAATATACCCAAACCATTCTTAAAATGCCAGATCAGTGCGGCGGGACCGGGCGAAACCACGATTATATCATCGGGGAGAAGTTTAAAGCTTTTGTCTTTTGTCACAAGATTAGACTAAACAATCTTGAGATAAGCGTTAATACTGCGTTCACATCATATCGCAATTACTGACGATACTGAGAAGTACAAACTGTTCTTTCCGAACGTTTTTGCAAATGTGGATGCAAACGTTTTAATGACTTTTAATGACATTTAAATTTAATGATTCACTCATAAAGACTTGTTTTAGTACTGGATGAATCAGTTTTTTTTACAAATCTCAGTGAATGATTCAATGACTTACTCATAAAGACTTGTTTTAGTACTGGATGAATCAGTTTTTTTTACAAATCTCAGTGAATGATTCAATGACTCACTCATAAAGACTTGTTTTAGTATTGGATGAATCAGTTTTTTTTAACAAATCTCAGTGAACGATTCAATGACTCACTCATAAAGACTTGTTTTAGTACTGGATGAATCAGTTTTTTTTACAAATCTCAGTGAATGATTCAATGACTTACTCATAAAGACTTGTTTTAGTACTGGATGAATCATTTTTTTTTACAAATCTCGAGTGAATGATTCAATGACTCACTCATAAAGACTTGTTTTAGAACTGGATGAATCAGTTTTTTTTTACAAATCTCAGTGAATGATTCAATGATTCACTCATAAAGACTTGTTTTAGTACTGGATGAATCAGTTTTTTTTAACAAATCTCAGTGAATGATTCAATGACTCACTCATAAAGACTTGTTTTAGTACTGGATGAATCAGTTTTTTTTACAAATCTCAGTGAATGATTCAATGACTCACTCATAAAGACTTGTTTTAGTACTGGATGAATCAGTTTTTTTAACAAATCTCAGTGAATGATTCAATGACTCACTCATAAAGACTTGTTTTAGTACTGGATGAATCAGTTTTTTTTTAACAAATCTCGAGTGAATGATTCAATGACTCACTCATAAAGACTTGTTTCAGTAGTCGTTGAATCAGTTTTTTTTAACAAAACTCGAGTGAATGATTCAATGATTCACTCATAAAGACTTGTTTTAGTACTGGATGAATCAGTTTTTTGAACAAATCTCGAGTGAATGCTTCAATGACTCGCTCATAAAGACTTGTTTCAGTAGTCGTTGAATCAGTTTTTTTTAACAAAACTCGAGTGAATGATTCAATGATTCACTCATAAAGACTTGTTTTAGTACTGGATGAATCAGTTTTTTTTAACAAATCTCAGTGAATGATTCAATGATTCACTCATAAAGACTTGTTTTAGTACTGGATGAATCAGTTTTTTTTTTAACAAATCTCAGTGAATGATTCAATGACTCACTCATAAAGACTTGTTTTAGTACTGGATGAATCAGTTTTTTTGAGCAAATCTTGAGTGAATGATTCAATGACTCACTCGTAAAGACTTGTTTCAGTAGTCGTTGAATCAGTTTTTTTTAACAAATCTCGAGTGAATGATTCAATGACTCACTCATAAAGACTTGTTTTAGTACTGTACTGGATGAATCTTTTTTTTTTTAACAAATCTCGAGTGAATGATTCAATGACTCACTCATAAAGACTTGTTTTAGTACTGGATGAATCAGTTTTTTTGAACAAATCTCGAGTGAATGATTCAATGACTCACTCATAAAGACTTGTTTTAGAACTGGATGAATCAGTTTTTTTTACAAATCTCAGTGAATGATTCAATGATTCACTCATAAAGACTTGTTTTAGTACTGGATGAATCAGTTTTTTTTAACAAATCTCAGTGAATGATTCAATGACTCACTCATAAAGACTTGTTTTAGTACTGGATGAATCAGTTTTTTTTAACAAATCTCAGTGAATGATTCAATGACTCACTCATAAAGACTTGTTTTAGTACTGGATGAATCAGTTTTTTTTAACAAATCTCGAGTGAATGATTCAATGACTCACTCATAAAGACTTGTTTCAGTAGTCGTTGAATCAGTTTTTTTTAACAAAACTCGAGTGAATGATTCAATGATTCACTCATAAAGACTTCTTATAGTACTGGATGAATCAGTTTTTTTGAACAAATCTCGAGTGAATGATTCAATGACTCGCTCATAAAGACTTGTTTCAGTAGTCGTTGAATCAGTTTTTTTTAACAAATCTCGAGTGAATGATTCAATGACTCACTCATAAAGACTTGTTTTAGTACTGGATGAATCTTTTTTTTTAACAAATCTCGAGTGAACGATTCAATGACTCACTCATAAAGACTTGTTTTAGTACTGGATGAATCTTTTTTTTTTAACAAATCTCGAGTGAACGATTCAATGACTCACTCATAAAGACTTGTTTTAGTACTGGATGAATCAGTTTTTTTAACAAATCTCGAGTGAATGATTCAATGATTCACTCATAAAGACTTGTTTTAGTACTGGATGAATCTTTTTTTTTTAACAAATCTCGAGTGAACGATTCAATGACTCACTCATAAAGACTTGTTTTAGTACTGGATGAATCAGTTTTTTTAGCAAATCTCGAGTGAATGATTCAATGACTCACTCGTAAAGACTTGTTTCAGTAGTCGTTGAATCAGTTTTTTTAACAAATCTCTAGTGAATGATTCAATGACTCACTCATAAAGACTTGTTTAAGAAGTCGTTGAATCAGCGTTTTTGATCTCTTGAATGATTCAATGACAAATAAATGTTTTAACAGTCATTTGTCGCCACCTACTGGTGTAACGATTGAACTGATACAATCTTTATTTGAAGCATCAAGTTACATTTAAAAGGTGATTTACTCTATTTTGATCGCTACCGTAACCATCAGTGTTTATACCTGAACTATAAACTTTTATCCCAGTATTTCACTGATAATTTGAATTATTGTACAACAGAAATAATGATACTGTGTGATTGATCACGAAGGTGTTTGAATCGAGATTGAAATTTTTTAACGATTAATTGTGCAGCTCTGTGACATCGTGCAAATCGTAAACAAAAAGTCATTTTTTTCATGCATGTGCACATTTTTGTAATTCTTCAGTATTTTATAAGAACATATAGATGTCATCAATCTAGTGATGGAGGATTTCGTTGCCATCAACAAAGCAACAGCCGATTCTGGATAATCGGCTATCGGTATCGCCAGATATCACTCTGAATAATTGGCTATCGGTATCGGCAGATATCATTCTGGATAATCGGCTATCGGTATCGGCAGATTTCATTCTGAATAATCGGCTATCGGTATCGGCAGATATCATTCTGAATAATCAGCTATCGGTATCGGCAGATATCATTCTGGATAATCGGCTATCGGTATCGGCAGATATCATTCTGAATAATCGGTATCGCCAGATATCATTCTGAATAATCGGCTATCGGTATCGGCAGATATCATTCTGAATAATCGGCTATCGGTATCGGTAGATTTCATTCTGAATAATCGGCTATCGGTATCGGCAGATATCATTCTGGATAATCGGCTATCGGTATCGGCAGATTTCATTCTGAATAATCGGTTATCGGTATCGGCAGATATCATTCTGAATAATCGGCTATCGGTATCGGCAGATTTCATTCTGAATAATCGGTTATCGGTATCGGCAGATATCATTCTGAATAATCGGTATCGCCAGATATCATTCTGAATAATCGGCTATCGGCAGATATCATTCTGGATAATCGGTTATCGGTATCGGCAGATATCATTCTGAATAATCGGCTATCGGTATCGGTAGATTTCATTCTGAATAATCGGCTATCGGTATCGGCAGATATCATTCTGGATAATCGGCTATCGGTATCGGCAGATTTCATTCTGAATAATCGGTTATCGGTATCGGCAGATATCATTCTGAATAATCGGCTATCGGTATCGGTAGATTTCATTCTGGATAATCGGCTATCGGTATTGGCAGATTTCATTCTGAATAATCGGTTATCGGTATCGGCAGATATCATTCTGAATAATCAGCTATCGGTATCGGCAGATATCATTCTGGATAATCGGCTATCGGTATCGGCAGATAGCATTCTGAATAATCGGTATCGGCAGATATCATTCTGAATAATCGGTATCGGCAGATATCATTCTGAATAATCGGCTATCGGTATCGGCAGATATCACTCTGGATAATCAGCTATTGGTATCGGCAGATTTCATTCGGAATAATCGGCTATCGGTATCGGCAGATATCATTCTGGATAATCGGCTATCGGTATCGGCAGATATCATTCTGAATAATCGGTATCGGCAGATATCATTCTGAATAATCGGTATCGGCAGATATCATTCTGAATAATCGGTTATCGGTATCGGCAGATATCATTCTGGATAATCGGTTATCGGTATCGGCAGATATCATTCTGGATAATCGGCTATCGGTATCGGCAGATATCATTCTGAATAATCAGCTATTGCTATCGGCAGATATCATTCTGAATAATCGGCTATTGGTGGAAATTCTTAATAACCGGCTTTCGGTATCGGCGGAGAAATTTAGTATCGTGCATCTCTAATAATTACAGTACAGACATGAACGCAGCATTACAGCAGCTCTGAGTTTTACATTTTTTCCTAATGGAGAAAGTATTTTGGCAAAAAAAAAGAGAATAATAGGGATAGAGACAGATCTTCTTTGTTTTAAAGGTTGTGAAAATAAATATTTTGAGCAGCTTTGCATTATTGAAGGGGAACCGTACATCACATCGCATGTTTAAGTCAGTGCGTTTAAAGGAGTCACTTCCCTGGCATTTAAAGAAAACAACAGAAAAAAAGAAGAAAAAAACAACAACAAATATACCATAGAAACGTATTACACCAAAAATATATAAAAATCACACATCACATAAAAAGGACTCAAACACAGGCGATACGGCCACTTTCCCTCCTCAGTTTGTGTCCCGTCCACTTAAACATGGAACACACAAACCGCGTACAAACTATTGCAGGGATTCTGGGTAAGCGGCGCTCGTCGCCTGCGTTGAGCTGAAATCAGAAGATAAGAGCATCACATCCACGTCGTAAACAACACCGCCACCTCACCAGTACAAATCACACCACACGCGCTAGTCCACAGTTTTACGCGCCTAGTCACTAGAAAAAGCTATTGACTTCAATAGTTAAGCCACTTTTGGTACAATTGCAAAAAAGAGAGCTATCAAACAACTTTAGAATTCTTTTTTTAAATGTTTTATAAATAATGCAAGATACTCTGTCTTTTTTTTTATATAAAATTCAAGACTCCACCATATAGACAAAGATTCTTAGAATACGTTACGCAAATGTCACAGCAACAAAGTTATGGTAAAGCTTGTGAGATTTCACCAGTTTATGTCTTTCAGTCAGTCTTTCAAAAACAGAAACTTGTTTTTTTTTTGTGTGTGTGTTTGTTTTCATTCTTAGTAAAACAAAATAAAATAAAACTGGCACAGAAAAAAAAAAAAAACTCTGGATCTACAGACAACGAGAGACATTTTAACCTCCGCTGTGAAGGTCACACAACATGAAATAAGCAGTGCACCACAACCAACTGACAAGAGAAGGTTACACAAAGCAAACAAAACCTCATTTAACTTTCCACAACATAAACAAGTTATTGCCTTGCCGATAAAAATGATCTCCTGTCTTGAAACAGACGGCTGGAGCACATAAACTGGTGGCAATATTCTGATAGCTACCATATGAACAACATTAGCTGATTTGACTCCGCCTCCACTCCTCCTGCCCATCAGTGATTGGTCAGTGCATAAATTAGGCTCAGGTAAAGGGAGTTCCTCATTGGCTGATACTCTCTCCTTCGGTTCCAGACGGTGGAAGAGTTTGGAAGTCTGAACGGTTTAAAGTGTTTTGTGCCTGCAGTCCGTAAACAAATGGACGGAAAAATGGCGAAACAGTAGATATCCAAAAAGAGAACAAAAAACACAACGCTGTATAAAAAGTACATTTCCAACAACATAAAACACTGAATGATCACACATCAATAAAACACTTGGACCCCATGTGAAAAACACAATACGAATTCGCCAATATTTGTACAAAAAATTACAAATCTCACAGCAATATTACACACAATCCACCAGGAAAAATTTGGCTGCATGTTTTTTTAGACTTAAGTAATTTGGAGATTTTCGTTTTTTTGGAAGCCCAAGTGAATAAACCGTCCTAGATGTGCTTTCACGCTTTTTGTAAGCCACATTAGAGAGAATCGCAGCAAGAACCGTTATTCATCAGTCTGTCTGAAACGGAGAAGAGATCGACGCGTCCCGCACCTAAACCCTCATGCACTGACCAACCCTTCGTCTGCGTGCGTACTAAGACCTCGCGTCGGTTTTCGATTTGACTATCGTGATAACACTCGTGGCTCCCACCTTTCCGGGAACGAGGGGCCCGATGACGGAGGCCAAGTGCCCGCGGTGGGATACGGGCGCGGTAGACACGGGCCCTCGCGCCACAGTTCTGGCGAAGCTCTGAAGAGCCTCGTATTTGGAGCGAAGCGCGTCCAGCTCCACTTTCATACTGGCGTTCTCCGAAGCCAGTTTCTCCACCTCCTGCTGAAGCTCCGCCTTCTGCCTCTCGAGCTCCTCCTTCTGAGTGACGCGCTTGACGCGGCAGCTAGCGGCGTAGCCTCGGTTCTTCAGCGTGCGCCGGCGCTGCTTCAGCTGCAGGATCTCTTCTTTGGACAGGCCGCGCAGGTGCTGGTTGAGCTCGCGGACCGACATGGACACCAGCTCATCGTCCGTCAGACTCGTCCCGTTCTCGCCGGGCTCCCTCTTCACCTGAGGAAGAACAACGGGAAACATTAAAGGTGCAGTGTGTAAGTTTTAGCAGCATCTTGTGGTGAGGATGCGAACTGCAGCCAACAGAAGTTACGGCGGCTGACAGGAAGTGATGTCGTCGTCTGAGACAGCAGAGCGTTAAACAATGAGGTTTCTTTACAAAGATAAATTAAGAAATTAGGTTCACTTAATTATTCAGAACGATATGTTATTGCGAATATTATTGTTGCTTGTTCATCAGTGTTTTATTCGCTGACTTTAGCTTTAGCAACATAGTGACGAAACGCGTTTGTCCGTTTAGTTGTTTGAGTTTAATCCGTTTGTCATCGTTCGTCAGGCTCATCGACGAAAAACCGTTAATGGTGCAGTAGGACATCTGGAAAAATGCTAACTTTAGCCTGTTAGCACTAAAAACGTATGTCCAGCCCTCCCTGTAAAAACGCCGTCCGAAGCCATGAACGCGCGCAGCCAAGAAGACCAGAGACAACGTTCCTGCAATACCAATATCAATGTGCTTCACCGGATAGTAAAACGGATAGTTCTGGTCCTTGATTCTGATTGGTTGAGCGGCCGTGTTCGAAGCCGTTGTAAATGACTCCACACACACACACAAACACACCTGTGAGCGCACTAGTGTTACACACACACACACACACCTGTGAACGCACTAGTGTTACACACACACACACACACACACACACACACACTACATTAGTGTTACTGCGCAACTGCCGTTTGTGATTATTTGTTGCTATGTGTTTCTTGGCAACCTCTTTGGAACTACATTGCTTGGCGGAGGGATACATGTGTTATAACGTTATATTTTTTGTTGCTGGTGTTTATTTTATGAATAAAATAAATATTAAAATGAATATTTTTATGGAGTAACCAGCGTCGTGGCTAACAACGGCCCTTAGCTGTTCTAAATCCACTGTAAATCAACGCTTCGCGGGGCTTATTGCTTTAGTACAGTTAGCAACAATATTAAAACGTAAACAAAGTTTGTTTAACTAGCAAGACTTGTGTGTGAAAATATATACGCTCGCTATGTCTGACAGCGTATGTGAACGCGCTGATGACGAATGACGTCTGCGTGAAGTGTGCAGTGTGTGTGCAAACACACGTTGACCGACAGGGAACACATGCTATAGGACCGTTCGGACCGAACGCAACGATTGAACCAACATTATATGTTCCTACGCCTTCCACTGACGATATATATATATATATATTTATATAAAAAATACATTTAGACCGCCTTAACATCATATGAGGAGACTTTCACCCAGCATAACAGGAGAATCACCTACGGCACCTTCAACCCTAACCCTATGATTTCCACGAGGTGTCACAAAATGTTTTATTTACTGCAAAATTTGGATGAATAAATCAAAAGTAGGGCTGTAGAATTACTCAAATCGGTTTGATGAAGAAATAAAATAATGGTTTGGTTTAACTTGAAGAAATTATGACAGAAATACATTGTTTTTCTGTCATAATTATAGATATGTACAAGATATGTATAGATATGCATGTCATAATTATAGAATATACATATGTACATTCTGAGAAGTACGTTCTATGCACTGTAATCATAATAATACAGTTTATTATAACATTATTTTCAATTATTTATCCATGTTTTAATTTAAACATTAAACCTCTCTTGTGCAGCACTTTGTATGCCGAAAAATAAAAGGAATATAAAAAAATTTTATGCAGCATATCAGCATTTTTGATAATAAATTTGTGTTAAATAATCAAATTTATATAAATAAATAATTCATAGAAAAAATACATTGCTAAAGTTGAAAAAAAAAATATTAAACATGCTTTTAATCAAAATATAATTAAACAATAAAAATGGAATTTGGAAAAACTGAAACAGACAATAGAAATTTTCTGGAAAAAATAAAACTATTATTGTTACGATTTTAATAAATTATTAAATTGCTAAAAAAAAGCAATTAAATAAAAATTATATATATTTTTATATTTAAATTTATAATATAATAAATAATAAATATATGATATATAATCTTATAAATATATTATATAATTATATATTTAAAAATGTAACAAGAAATCCTTTTTGCTTATCAAACTTTAATTAAATCTTAATTAAATGTAATACACAAAAAAAATAAAACAGACAATACAGAATTTCTGAAAATATTTAAACTATTGACTGATATGTAATTTTTAAATTACATATTTAAAAATTTGATTTGTATATTTAAATATATATATATATATATATATAATATCTTATAAATATATTATACAATTATATATCAAAAAA
>JARWKJ010000022.1:1261432-1263932 GCA_029959095.1 Rhinichthys osculus | reverse complement strand
CACACTGCGTTACAATGAGCTCCTATGATATTCTATTCTATACTTTTATGAATTCTATTGAGAAACCATGAGAAAAAGGTGAATAAAGACTGAGAGTCAATGTTAAGAAATTATTCATTATTATTATTATGTTTGAACTGTATAGCTGTGTGTTCGTTGTCAAACTCAAAAATGTGTTTATTTTTAATTATTTAAAAAATGCCATTATTTTAATTTATATGAAAACTTAATTGTATTTGATTGACAAAATATTTTAGTCTCTCTGTATATTTTCTTGATTAGATCAGATAACATTTTAATCTGCATATGGTCATGTTAAAATGTACTATGGGGCATGTTGTCACATTTCACTATTCACAATATTTCGGGTTAATAAAGAAAAAAGTGCACACTGCATTAATGAAACAAAAGCACATAATTGTACTAGTTAATTAGCGCTCTCCCCTACACATACAGTGAAGGAGTTTGTCTTTCGCCGCTTACTACAGTTCGACTTTTAGGGCTGCAACTAACGATTATTTTGACAACCGATTAATCGGGCGATTATTTTTCCGATTAATCGATTAATCGGATAAAATTCAATTTGATTTTTTGTTTATTATAACTAAATAAAACCCTAAATATACTTTAAAAAAGTGCAAAAGCCACACATTGAGTTGTACTAATATCAATATTTGCATTGTTTTTTAATGATAATTGCTGATGGCAAGTTGACAACCATGATTAATGTAAAAAAATTAATAAACTATATCCAACATATGTTTTAAATCACTCGTTTTAAACCGCAATACTTAGAAACGCATGAAAATGCGAAGCAAAAATCTCTCAAATAATCTCTACCGGTGCATCACACACTCATAATGCCAGTGCGGGATATTTAATCACCTGCAGTCGTGCAGTCTCAGACAAACTTCAGTCAAAAACCACCACAGATGCAGAACTGGTGAGAGAGAGAAGAAGGGATGAAGAGAGGCAGGTGTGGAGAGAGAGAGCGAGCGCTGGGGTTGCTGGGATCTCTCGGTCAGAACTGCCTCCTCGACACATTAGTGGAGCTTAGAGGAGGACGGTGGGATTGGGGTCGAGCGGGGGGGAGAAAACGCCTGAACTCAGCAGCCGGCGCACGGAGACCTGCGATCACACACACTCCTGCAGCGAGAGCACCACAACACCGAACACACACACTCCTGCAGCGAGAGCGCCACAACACCGAACACACACACTCCTGCAGCGAGAGCGCCACAACACCGAACACACACACACCAGCGCCACCGTAATGCTGATGATGCGGTTCAGACATCAAGACTCTCAAATCTCTCATTAAATATCACTATTCTTTGCACTATTCAGCAAAATAAACAAGAAATATGTATTTTAATTAGATTAATTTATTATTGTTGATTTATTTGATTTCATTAAACATGTTGAATCTATTCCATTGGCTGAAACGAAAATTATAATAAATAAGTATATTTGTTAAAACTTCAACCGAACAAATAGATTAAAATTGTTTAATGAAAATCTAATTAAACTAAACAAGAATAAAAAAACTATCAATAAATAATCAATATATTTTAATATATATATATATATATACACTCACCTAAAGGATTATTAGAAAAACCATACTAATACTGTGTTTGACCCCCTTTCGCCTTCAGAACTGCCTTAATTCTACGTGGCATTGATTCAACAAGGTGCTGAAAGCATTCTTTAGAAATGTTGGCCCATATTGATAGGATAGCATCTTGCAGTTGATGGAGATTTGTGGGATGCACATCCAGGGCACGAAGCTCCCGTTCCACCACATCCCAAAGATGCTCTATTGGGTTGAGATCTGGTGACTGTGGGGGCCATTTTAGTACAGTGAACTCATTGTCATGTTCAAGAAACCAATTTGAAATGATTCGAGCTTTGTGACATGGTGCATTATCCTGCTGGAAGTAGCCATCAGAGGATGGGTACATGGTGGCCATAAAGGGATGGACATGGTCAGAAACAATGCTCAGGTAGGCCGTGGCATTTAAATGATGCCCAATTGGCACTAAGGGGCCTAAAGTGTGCCAAGAAAACATCCCCCACACCATTAGACCACCACCACCAGCCTGCACAGTGGTAACAAGGCATGATGGTTCCATGTTCTCATTCTGTTTACGCCAAATTCTGACTCTACCATCTGAATGTCTCAACAGAAATCGAGACTCATCAGACCAGGCAACATTTTTCCAGTCTTCAACTGTCCAATTTTGGTGAGCTCTTGCAAATTGTAGCCTCTTTTTCCTATTTGTAGTGGAGATGAGTGGTACCCGGTGGAGTCTTCTGCTGTTGTAGCCCATCCGCCTCAAGGTTGTGCGTGTTGTGGCTTCACAAATGCTTTGCTGCATACCTCGGTTGTAACGAGTGGTTATTTCAGTCACTGTTGCCCTTCTATCAGCTTGAATCAGTCGGCCCATTCTCCTCTGACCTCTAGCATCAACAAGGCATTTTCGCCCACAGGACTGCC
>JARWKJ010000022.1:1246432-1251432 GCA_029959095.1 Rhinichthys osculus | reverse complement strand
ATTATATTATAATAATGCATGATAAATGTGCTGAAAATACAAAAAAAAAAATCCTTTAAAAACATGCATGCTATATTAGTATATTGCTGTAAAACGAATGTAAAGCACCTGATAAAGCCATCAATCAAACGCGCGCTGGTGTTATTGATGCACGCGCTCTCCGTGCCTCGAAAGCTATAGCCGGTTCCGCGCGCTCCGGTGTGCCGTGTTGCCATGACGCCCCGGTGCCCGGGCTCACGTCAAACAAATACCAGCGATTGATGAATCAGCATCTTCCTCATCCGCTCAAATGCCCATTAATAACGCTGATATGATGATTCTCTGATTTGAAATCACGCTGATATGATGATTCGGGGCGCGCGCGCGGTAAGGGAATTCAACAAATGCTCCACAAAACTAACGTTAGTTTCCCCACACAGCAAAAAAAACAGGGCATTAAACCATATGCCGAGATAAACAAAGATAATACCATATTATTCTTTGAAGAACCATTCATATCATTCAGTACCAATGTATATTTTTTATATTTTTATTAAGTCCCATGGTACTTTTTGTACTTTCTATTAACGTTTTCCACACAAAGCCTAAATGTGTTTTATTGTCTCAGCAAATAGAACTTTCAAAACTAACGTTCCTATGTTTTTAAAAAAAAAGATGAAAGGCAATATTCCCGCGTTTTATTTTTTTTAACGGTTTTAACACCTTTATTAAAAATGCCGTTTTTAACGACATTCAGAAATGCCGTTTTCATGACTTAACGGAATCGTTAGCAAAACGTTCCTAGATCATATTTTTCTTATCTGTGGTCTCAAACCCTAGTGTGTTCCCTACCTAGGGCTCGTAAACACGTTGGAACGACCCGAAACGAGACAGATGCCCGTGAAATAATATCAATAGGCGAGTAAAATACCATGACACCTGAATCAGTATACAACAAAAGTACTCCGGTATTAACACCTGATACCATAGTACCTCCACAGTACTTTTACTAAGGGTGTAAACCTGTGGAAATAATTCACTCATCTCGCGTAAAATAGACAAAAAACGCGTAAAGAGAGAGAATAACGCACCTCGAACCCGGACGATCGTGTCCAGCGCCGAAGCTTCTGATGAACCAGCAGGTTCCGATTATTCAGATCCAGATCCGCGAGTGTGTTGCTGTGTAACCTCTGCCTGACACACACACACACACACACACACACACTCTCTCTCTCTCTCTCTAAATATAACACACGCCGAATCCCGCTGATTTCGGCAAATGTTTCAAATCGAAAGCGACGATCAGAACCGATCAGACCCGGTGATTGATCACAGATTAGGGTGTGAGAGTGTGTATCGATGAGCCCTTTGTCTGGTCGCTGTCATCATGGCTATGTGTGTGTGTGTGTCGGGTTTTAAGCGGAATGACCCGATCGTGATGATTCAGCACGGCGAGCCCTTTAAAACGCGCGTCCCGCTCAACGCGCGCGGCGGGGTCATGTGACGCGCGCACATATGAGCATATGAACACTGATAGTTATGAATCTGATATAGTAAACAATACACATATTAATAAATTATTGTAATATTCACTGTTTTATTATTCCCCAATTGCTGGTACAGCTAATTATATGTAGTTAAATATAACGGGAAATTACATATTCATAACTATAAATAGTTCTCCAGACCACCAGTAGTTTAGTAATGTGTGACTTTATTTTAAAAAAAAAGTTGTTTTGGGTGAGTTTTTTTTAATCATATTTTTACAATACATTTGTGAACAATTTATAGTTATGAATTACATATTCAATTTATTTATGAATTACATATTCATAACTATAATTCGGAAAGTAGTAAAGATAACATCCACTTAGAATTAATGCATAATACTGTGATGCTGCAAAAAAAAAGAAAAAAGAAAAGAAAAGCACAGCATATTTGAAACTTTTTAAATACAAAATATATAACTTTTATTCTATTCCCTTGACAATAAAAATTTTCAATTAAATAATTTGAATGAATAATAAATAATTATTACAGAATTAATAATAATAATAATGCTTCTTTTCTTTTTTTTTGTGCCATTATTATGAATGTTCTTTATTTAATTCCTTATTGTATTTGCAAATATTTGTAAATGGTTCATGATCTGCACTAAAAAAAGAAACTGACATATACACTCACGCGCACGCGCGCGCTCACACACACACACACACACACACAGTCTCGTGCACACTCAGCAAAACAGGTCTGAGCTGAGCGACTCTCGTCCCCGTTATAAACACATTTAACCTCGACACGCTTACCGAACGCGTCCGGGAACGTCTCGGCCTGCAAATTACGGTGTCCGGTGGAAACGGAGAGAATCCAGCGGGGGTTTCTCGCGGTTGTCGGCGAATTTGTGACCGTGTTGATCCTCTTTCTCTCGCGCTGGAGCCAGACGTCATATGATTCGGCTTGGTCACGTGGTTTCATTCATGAAGGACCTACGCAACGGCAGCCCGACTCTTAAAGGAACACGCGCGTGCTGAGCGTTCACAAACAGTAGCATAAATGCAGTCTACTGCATTTTAATAAATCATAACCAAGTAAATAAAACACAATAAAGGACAATAAACAACATCTTTAGAAATAGTACTGAGAATGATACGCATTTTGAACACATAAAGCACTACTGAGGACTCATGCACGGCATCCGAAATTGCGTGTCTGAGCAGGTAATTTGAGCTTACTTTGCGACTGTTAAAAATTATGTTGTATAAAGTAAAAATATGTGTAGTATGAATGAAATTCGAACGTAGTACATCTGCCATGTTGTCACTATCACGTGATCCACCGCCTCAGTTGCCTCGCTTCACTTGAAGCATTCATAAATACTTTCCGTGGGCAGCTAATGTTAATGTGATGATGTGAATATGTAAAACCTCATGTTCTTATGGCATTGAGTTAATAAAAAAATTAATAAAACTTCCCATGGCCTCATGGGATAGTAAATTGTACATCGAATGCAGACTTCAGAATCTTGCCGGAAGTACACTGTAAAATAATATAAATTAAGTTTAATCAATTTGGACGTTTAAGTCATTTCAACTTCAATGACGTAAAACTGACTTTAAAAACTAATGGAATCTTGTATAACTCATAAAAAAAAAGTAGAAAATTGCTCAACTTATTTTGATAAGTTAAAGCAATGTAAAAACATATGTTGTCATAATTTTTTGATCATATTTTTACACAGTTTAGTTTTCGCCTACTGTTTTCCGCATTCTATGTTTAAATGTTAAACTCAGGTGAAGCTGCATTGACTGCCATCAGAATCGTTCACATTGGAGGAAGCTGATGTGATGAATCACTGCGGTTTAGAAGATCCGTCAGAACCAGAGCCCGTCTTCCTCTTTCTCTCTCCATTCGCCAGCTGTACAGCAATGATAAAACATATCTGTTCAAACACACACTTCTCTGTTCACACTCCTTCCTCTTTTCAGAGAATATCAGTGCTGCGGAAACTAAAGACAGAAATAAGGAGCTGAAATGCATCTGCAACGTGTAAGGTGGTTTTGAGCAAATATCTGGATGGATTTGTGGTATCTAATGAACACTTCTTACAGCTCTCAGCAAAAACTGCTCAGATATGATGATGAGTGTTGATTCTGCAGGTGTGCGTAATCAAACAAGGCCAATCAAAAATAGCCCAATGACCATATCCCAAATATCCAAACTTAAAATATGCCATTGCCATACTTAAAATACATATTTTATGTAGTAGGGATGCACCAATATGAAAAGTTTGGCCGATACTGATAACCGATATTTATTTATTCTTGAAAGCCAATAACCGATATATTGGTACAGTACACATATAATAGCAAAGCACAGATAAAATAGCATATTTGAAACTTTAAATACAAAATACATAACTTTTATTCAATTCCCTTGACAATACAATTTTTCAATTAAATAATTTTAATTAATAATTATTATTATTATAGAATTAATAATAATACTGCTTTTCTCTGACATAATTAAAATACATATTTTATGTAGTAGGGATGCACCGATATGAAAAGTTTGGTCAATACCGATAACCGATATTTATTTATTCTTGAAAGCCGATACAAAATACAACTTTTTTTTCAATTCCCTTGACAATATAATTTTTCAATTAAATAATTTTACTTAATAATTATTATTATTATTATTATAGAGTTTATAATAATAGTGCTTTTCTCTGCCATTATTAAAGACATATTTTATGTGGTAAGGATGCACCGATATGAAAAGGCCAATACTGATAACCGATATTTTTTATATTTGAGAGCCGATAACCGATATATTGGCAGATAAATCTAAATAAAAATTTTTTAAATAATTTGAGAGCCCGATTACAAAAACAAAATCTCACCATTAAAAGCCACGTCCCAAGCACAAAATGATAATGTTTAAATTATAATTTTAATGTAGCCGATATGACAGATTGCACTTTTATGAAGTGATTCTAATATTTCAAGCAATTCAAAAGCATCATGTTGAACAGTGCGCATCTGAAGTGTCTCAGCTGAAGGAAATAATACATTATTTATCGGCTTTAATATTTTGGCCAAATGTTATTATCGGGCCGATAATGATTACATTAAAAATTTACATATATCGGCCGATACTATTATGTAGTTATGCAAAATGAAAGCATTATATCGTAGTGCTCACACTACTGTTTAATCATTGGTAGGATATAAAATATTTAAATACTGTACAAGCATTTCAGTCAAATACAATTTATGCAATATGTCAAACTTTAGCCCGCGGGTGGATAAACTCAGCAGTTTAAAAGCAGCCGATTCCACGGGAAAACCACAGATTTGGCAACCCTGGTGTCCGTTACATCAGATTATGAGATCAGTGTTTTACGCATACAAAAAAAAGTTGCAGACGGGGCTGTCAAGCAGAAAAATTACATAAAAGTATCATAAGTTCATATTCGTCGTGATAATTTTGCGTGAGGAGCAGACCATGATGCCATTATT
>JARWKJ010000022.1:1238932-1241432 GCA_029959095.1 Rhinichthys osculus | reverse complement strand
GCAACATTAGCGATATAGACCAAAACCACTTTTAGCACCAGACTGTGAACATGTTTATTCTGCTGTAAAGTTGGGCATTTTAACATGCGGGTCTATGGGACTGAGTCTCTTCTGCAGCCGGCCTCTAGTGGCCAGTGGAGGAACTGCAGTTTAACTCACTTCAGTGTCGGATTCAAGAGAGACGAATCGGGCTGGTACTAATACTGATGTGTAAGCTCTCACCGGGTTCGGATGCAGGACGCCTCCACGGCGTTGATGAGGAGACTCCGGAAGCCTCCGCTCTCCAGGAAGTGCAGTGCGTGGATGGTGGCGCCCCCTGGTGAGCACACGTTATCCTTCAGCTGCCCCGGGTGCTGCTCCGAGTCCAGCAGCATTTTAGCTGCACCCTGTCAATTATTCAACATAATTCAAAATTCAACCCAGAATTTGGGGGGAAATTAAATGGATTTTTTTTTTAAATGTGTATTTGTTAAAAAAAATTATTAGATACATTATTGTTAAATTGTATAAGTTTCATGATTTCACTTCATTAGACATGGTTTTTTATTAGTAGAATTTAGTTTAACATTTAAAACAGAATCCAGAGAATACATTCAGGATTTTTTTTTACTGATTTTGTTGATTTTACTGTTAAATTTAATTTCTTTTTGATTACTAGAATTTTAATTAACATTTATAACAGAATCCAGAAAAAAACTGAATTTGGTTAAAAAAAATCATAAAAGGCCCTAAAATTTTATTTTATGAATTTGATTATTAGAATTTAGATAAAACAAAATATAACTGATTCCATAGGGCCCTAAAATGTTTATTTTTGTTAAAATTGTATAAATCGTTGTTAAGTTTTTGATTACTGGAATTTAATTTAACATTTAAAACAGAATAAAAATTTTTAAAAATCAGAGGGCCCTAAAAATAAATATTTGTTAAAATGTTATAAATTAAATGCTAAATAGTAATGCTTTTTAATTACTAGAATTTAATTTAACTTTTATAACAGAATCCAGAGAAGAAGAGAAAATAAAAAAAAAACATAAATAATACCAGACATGTGTTTCTCACAGCAATTCCACAATATATTTTCAGACGCCGGCATCATAATTCACACTAACCCTCACGGTGACGGTCAAGTACACACTTAAGAATTACACAAGACACTACAGCAGCACTGGCATGTACAAATCACTAAATAAAGCATACATTTGCATAATATTAGTGATGCCATCAAGCTAAACTCATCTTCATTTTTTTTAGGTTCATACATATAAAATCTGTTGTAGCTTCAGCCTCACATTTATCAACACATGCTCAAAAAAAGGGGGGGTCAAAAGGTCATCAACTAAAACAGGCCTTGATTGTGTGTATATCTTGCTCGGGTCATGTGACGTGACGTACCAGTAAAGCTTGTGCTCCCAGTCGCACCGCCAGTCTCCGTGGCAACCCCATCTTCACCCCCCCGTCAGCCAGAGCGTCCAGAGCCGTGAACGCCTGAGAACACACACACACACACACAAAGACATCTGATAAAAGAGCATGTCACAAAAAATACAGTGAATAATGATTAATAATAATCATAAATATTTGTTAAGCATCAGATCCTCATATTAGAGTGATTTCTGAAGGATCATGTGACACTGAAGACTGGAGTAATGATGCTGAAAATACAGCTTTGATCACAGGAATAAATTACACTTTACTATATATTCACATAGAAAACAGATGATTTACATTAGAATAATTTTACAGTATTTTTGATCAAACAAATGTACCCTTGAGCAGAAGAGACTCTTTCAGAAACATTAAAAAACCTTATTCCAAACTTGTGACAGTCAGAGAGTGAGTGTGTGAGTGAGTCAATGATAGTTGGTTGATTTTCGCTCTCCACTTCCTGTGAAGTGATGTATCGATGTTCCCTTATTCCCTACGCCGTTTGCAGTGCCCTTCGAACTGAACATGTTCGTTCCCTTCGGATTGGAATCTCACTTAAGATGGCGAAATACCCTGTGAAGTCCACTTACGGTCGAATGGAACGCACCTTGTGAGTGAGTGAGTGAGTGAGTCAGTCAGTGAGTCAGTCAGTGAGTCAGTGAGTGAGTGAGTCAGTCAGTGAGTCTGTGAGTGAGTGAGTCAGTCAGTCAGTGAGTGAGTGAGTGAGTGAGTCAGTGAGTGAGTGAGTCAGTCAGTGTGTGAGTGAGTGAGTCAGTGAGTGAGTGAGTCAGTAAGTGAGTCTGTGAGTGAGTGAGTCAGTGAGTGTGTGAGTGAGTCAGTGAGTGAGTGAGTGAGTGAGTGAGTGAGTGAGTCAGTGAGTGAGTGAGTCAGTCAGTGTGTGAGTGAGTGAGTGAGTGAGTGAGTCAGTAAGTGAGTCTGTGAGTGAGTGAGTGTGTGAGTGAGTGAGTGAGTCTGAGTGAGTGAGTGAGTGAGTGAGTGAGTGAGTCTGAGTGAGTGAGTGAGTCTGTGAGTGAGTGAGTCAGTGAGTGTGTGAGTGAGTCAGTGAGTGAGT
>JARWKJ010000022.1:1207951-1222951 GCA_029959095.1 Rhinichthys osculus | reverse complement strand
CAACTCTGCAGCAACTCTACAGCAACCCTGCAGCAACCCTGCAGCAACCCTGCAGCAACTCTGCAGCAACTCTACAGCAACCCTACAGCAACCCTGCAGCAACCCTGCAGCAACCCTGCAGCAACTCTGCAGCAACTCTGCAGCAACTCTGCAGCTACTCTGCAGCTACTCTACATCTACTCTACATCTACTCTGCAGCAACTCTACAGCTACTCTACAGCAACTCTGCAGCTACTCTACATCTACTCTGCAGCAACTCTACAGCTACTCTACAGCAACTCTACAGCTACTCTGCTACAAAGGAAGAGAATTGTGTTTTGGTCACTACACGTCAAACACACGGCCTCTTCGTGTCTAACTGAGAGTCAGAAGTGTGTCGTTCTCACCTCTCGCTCTTCAGCTGGGCGAATCTCTTCCGAATGTCATCCACGGTGACCTCAAAAAACTCGTCGGGAAGTTCTCTGTCGTCATGGTGACGGGCTCCTGAGTCCAGATGGAAGACCAGCGGCTCCCTGTCGATCGGCTGGACATAGACACTATCAATGAGCACGCTAACCCTAACGTGCCAACTAACTCAACACACACTAACGGTTATTGACACGTTACTGCGATAAAGAAATATGCATTAATGAGAAACATGCAATAAGCATCGAAAACAGCCCCGCCTACTGATTTACATAGAATCTGTAGTCACAAGTTGACTTTAAAAAACAAAAATTGTGTAATAAAAGAGAAAAGAAAATAAGGAAAATATAATAAATGCATGTTTAAAAATATATTAATATATACATCTTTGAATCGTGTCACTATTATTGCGTGTGCATTGATAAAAAGCTTTGTACAAAAATATATTTGCAATTTCTTTTTCGCATTTGCATTTTATTTTAATATTGTCAGTTTTGCATCGAGGTTGTAGTGAAAATAAAATTTCAAATCACCAAATGCTTTTTATTTTTCCATCTGACGGAGATGATGCATTAAATAAAAATGAATTTTGGCACCTATTTTGCAAACAATTTTTATAATGAATTATTTAATCTGGTTTTCATATTTATTTGTGTGATTTAATGAATTTATTTAAATTGTGCTGAGGCGGACGTGTGTGTGAGGCGGACGTGTGTGTGAGGCGGACGTGTGTGTGAGGCGGACGTGTGTGTGAGGCGGACGTGTGTGTGAGGCGGACGTGTGTGTGAGGCGGACGTGTGTGTGAGGCGGACGTGTGTGAGGCGGACGTGTGTGTGAAGCGGACGTGTGTGTGAGGCGGACGTGTGTGTGAGGCGGACGTGTGTGTGAGGCGGACGTGTGTGTGAAGCGGACGTGTGTGTGAAGCGGACGTGTGTGTGAGGCGGACGTGTGTGTGAGGCGGACGTGTGTGTGAGGCGGACGTGTGTGTAAGGCGGACGTGTGTGTGAGGCGGACGTGTGTGTGAGGCGGACGTGTGTGTGAGGCGGACGTGTGTGTGAAGCGGACGTGTGTGTGAGGCGGACGTGTGTGTGAGGCGGACGTGTGTGTGGGGCGGACATGTGTGTGAAGCGGACGTGTGTGTGAGGCGGACGTGTGTGTGAGGCGGACGTGTGTGTGAGGCGGACGTGTGTGTGAAGCGGACGTGTGTGTGAGGCGGACGTGTGTGTGAGGCGGACATGTGTGTGAGGCGGACGTGTGTGTGAGGCGGACGTGTGTGTGAAGCGGACGTGTGTGTAAGGCGGACGTGTGTGTGAGGCGGACATGTGTGTGAGGCGGACGTGTGTGTGAGGCGGACGTGTGTGTGAGGCGGACGTGTGTGTGAGGCGGACGTGTGTGTGAAGCGGACGTGTGTGTGAGGCGGACGTGTGTGTGAGGCGGACGTGTGTGTGAGGCGGACGTGTGTGTGAAGCGGACGTGTGTGTGAGGCGGACGTGTGTGTAAGGCGGACGTGTGTGTGAGGCGGACATGTGTGTGAGGCGGACGTGTGTGTGAGGCGGACGTGTGTGTGAAGCGGACGTGTGTGTAAGGCGGACGTGTGTGTGAGGCGGACGTGTGTGTGAGGCGGACGTGTGTGTGAGGCGGACGTGTGTGTGAGGCGGACGTGTGTGTGAGGCGGACGTGTGTGTGAGGCGGACGTGTGTGTGAGGCGGACGTGTGTGTGAAGCGGACGTGTGTGTAAGGCGGACGTGTGTGTGAGGCGGACGTGTGTGTGAGGTGGACGTGTGTGTGAGGCGGACGTGTGTGTGAGGCGGACGTGTGTGTAAGGCGGACGTGTGTGTGAGGCGGACGTGTGTGTGAGGCGGACGTGTGTGTGAGGCGGACGTGTGTGTGAGGTGGACGTGTGTGTGAGGCGGACGTGTGTGTGAGGCGGACGTGTGTGTGAGGCGGACGTGTGTGTGAGGCAGACGTGTGTGTGAGGCGGACGTGTGTGTGAGGCGGACGTGTGTGTGAGGCGGACATGTGTGTGAGGCGGACGTGTGTGTGAGGCGGACGTGTGTGTAAGGCGGACGTGTGTGTGAGGCGGACGTGTGTGTGAGGCGGACGTGTGTGTGAGGCGGACGTGTGTGTGAGGCGGACGTGTGTGTGAGGCGGACGTGTGTGTGAGGCGGACGTGTGTGTGAGGCGGACGTGTGTGTGAGGCGGACGTGTGTGTGAGGCGGACGTGTGTGTGAGGCGGACGTGTGTGTGAGGCGGACGTGTGTGTGAGGCGGACGTGTGTGTGAGGCGGACGTGTGTGTGAGGCGGACGTGTGTGTGAGGCGGACGTGTGTGTGAGGTGGACGTGTGTGTGAGGCGGACGTGTGTGTGAGGCGGACGTGTGTGTGAAGCGGACGTGTGTGTAAGGCGGACGTGTGTGTGAGGCGGACGTGTGTGTGAGGCGGACGTGTGTGTGAGGCGGACGTGTGTGTGAGGTGGACGTGTGTGTGAGGCGGACGTGTGTGTGAGGTGGACGTGTGTGTGAGGCGGACGTGTGTGTGAGGCGGACGTGTGTGTGAGGTGGACGTGTGTGTGAGGCGGACGTGTGTGTGAGGCGGACGTGTGTGTAAGGCGGACGTGTGTGTGAGGCGGACGTGTGTGTGAGGCGGACGTGTGTGTGAGGCGGACGTGTGTGTGAGGTGGACGTGTGTGTGAGGCGGACGTGTGTGTGAGGCGGACGTGTGTGTGAGGCGGACGTGTGTGTGAGGCGGACGTGTGTGTGAGGCGGACGTGTGTGTGAGGCGGACGTGTGTGTGAGGCGGACGTGTGTGTGAGGCGGACGTGTGTGTGAGGCGGACGTGTGTGTGAGGCGGACGTGTGTGTGAGGCGGACGTGTGTGTGAGGCGGACGTGTGTGTGAGGTGGACGTGTGTGTGAAGCGGACGTGTGTGTGAAGCGGACGTGTGTGTGAGGCGGACGTGTGTGTGAGGTGGACGTGTGTGTGAGGTGGACGTGTGTGTGAGGCGGACGTGTGTGTGAGGCGGACGTGTGTGTGAGGTGGACGTGTGTGTGAGGTGGACGTGTGTGTGAGGCGGACGTGTGTGTGAGGCGGACGTGTGTGTGAGGCAGACGTGTGTGTGAGGCGGACGTGTGTGTGAGGCGGACGTGTGTGTGAGGCGGACATGTGTGTGAGGCGGACGTGTGTGTGAGGCGGACGTGTGTGTGAGGTGGACGTGTGTGTGAGGCGTGTGTGTGAGGCGTGTGTGTTTTTACCTCCAGATATTCGTCTGGTTCCTCTTCATCCCTCGTCGCTTGTTTGGCGCTGACGGATCTCTAAACGACAGGAGAAACACATTCAAAAACTCTTCAGCTTGAGAGAGAGATCTGTGTGTGTGTGTGTGTGTGTGTGTGTGTGTGTGTGTGTGTGTGTGTGTGTGTGTGTGTCTGTGCGTGAGTGTGTGTGTTTGTGCATTTTTTAATGAAAAAGCCATTCAAAAGATTGGAATAATTATGATTTTTCTAATGTTTCTGAAAGAGTCTCTTCTGCTCAGCAATGCTGCATTTATCTGATCAAAACTACAGTAAAAATTGTGAAATATTATTAGAATTTCAAATGACTGTTTTCTATTGTAATACATTTTAGAATGTAATTTATTTCTGTGATCAAACCTGAATTTTCAGCATCATTACTCCAGTCTTCAGTGTCACATGATCCTTCAGAAATCACTCTAATGATGATTTGATGCACAAGACACATTTATGATTATTATCAGTGTTTAATATTTGTTATAATACCTTGATTTCGTGGCTGGGTTTGGGTTTTTTGGCTTTGGGAGGGCTGCCGGACACACATGGGGACCACGAGGTCGAGCTCTTCAGTCCCGCAGGTCCTCCCAGACGCTGTCCGCTTCCCGAAAATGGCACGAAGTCAGTGGGCGTGGCCGAGGGGGCGGAGCCATGGGGCTGAGGGGGCGTGGCCGAGGGGGCGGAGTCACAGCACTGTTGGGACGTCCCCGGTCTCTCGTCGTCCTTCGTTATCTGCGACTCCTGATGCTCACAAGTTTTGGGCCGCACTGTTCGCTCTCGGCTCTTGTTTGGCTCCTCCTCTTCCTGTTTGACAGGGTGATGGTTCAATAGGGCGGCGGCCTGAGTGGGCGGAGCCGGGGTTTCCACGGGAACAGAGGCTGATGGTTCTGGAGGAGGCGGCTGTGATACGGTCATCTTGGCAACAGCATCCGTTGGCGTGGCAACAGCATCTGTCGGCGTGGCAACATCATCCGTTGGCATGGCGACCGTATCCATTGTCGCACCAGGACAAGAGGAGCTAGAGCCTTTCAGCACATATCTAACAGACAGAAACATCTTCATTATCATCATATATCATATAATTGTGGATGAACTCACCCAAAGAAAATTCCAGACAACCTGTTTGTTATGGCAATAAATCAATCAAATGAAATCAGAGAGGGATGTGACATCAGCACTGAGAGCTCACCGTATGATGGCACTTCCTCCCGTGAGGCCCAGAGACTTCAGAGTCGTCGTCTTCAGTGCTTCCTCACCGCTGACCTAAACAAGGACAGACATGAAACAGTGTTTACTACTTTCTATTTAATTACACTAATTGAATATTCTGTCTTTCTGAGGCGTTTTAATCATCCACAAAAAGACCTGCGGGCGGATTCACCAAACATTCCTAAAAGATATAAGAATCCTAAAAATATTATGTATTCCCAGAAGTAAAAATCCTCTAAAACTTATTAATTATTTTAAGAAATCAGCGATTACTGAACCCTTATTTGTGTTAGATTTTTTTTGTTAAAGTACATACATAACACTTTGTACCTAATAAACCTAATAAAGATAATGTTCAAAAAAACATTGTAAATAATAACCTCCAACTTGACTTAAACCCCCAAAGGTAAACCCAGAAAAAAAAGTGTGTAATTTTTCTTCTTACATTATTACTGGTACATTGTTTGGAGCATAAGCAACAAATAATTATTTAAATTAATATTTTATGATTTGTCCCATGTAGAGGACACAAGAATACATAACCAAAACAATGTTTTTTATATACATTTTTATAGTCAATATACCAGTCAATTTTTAGGTTTCAGACCATTTTATTTTCTATAACTTGTCCTATAATGCTGGAAAAAGATTTTTAGAAAATATATATTTTGCATTTTGTATGGATACTAGTGCAAAGATATTTGAGAACTTTTCAAGAATTGCACAACGCTCTACATTGCGAGTAAATCATTTACATATGCATGTATGTATCGCGTCAAAAGTCTGGCAAGTAAAAAAAAAAAAAAAAAAAAAAAAATTATTTTAAAAAAAATTATTCATTAATTTATTTTTTAAATAGAATTATTTTTGCATGCATAATCAAATTTACCAACAAAATTCAGTCCTAATAGTGTGTGTGAGATACAGCAAAGAGGATAAATATATTTTACAGAAGTAATATTTACAATAGAATCAAAAGTAAAGCCAAATGCGTGTGACCCTAATGCAATAGTAAAGGCACGTTCACATCAAGAACGATAACTATAAAGATGACGATAACTATATTATAGTCCACAACATTGTTCTATATATAAGCAATTTTATCATATGTCGCTGGATTCTGATTGGCTGTCAATATTTTTTTTTTCATTCATCAGCAGGAAAAAATCTTTCTGAAACTGATTCCAATGATTTAGAATGATTTTTATAACTATATCGTTATTATAGTTATCGTCCTTGGTGTGGGCGGGCCTTAAATGAAGTGATTTTGATTTGATGTTGACTTTAATAGCGAAGCGCAGAGATCAAGCGGTCGGTCTCACCTCGTCTCTCATGTAAACACACACTGGTGTGTGTCCAGACGGCTCCAGATCAGACGTCCTGCGAGAAGGAAACAGATCATAACATCTGTCAGGAGGAGAACAAACAAAAACACACACTGGACTCTGATCTGTGCGTCTGCTGGATGACATGTGTTGCATTTACTGTATATACATTAGATTCCTGCATTGAGAACAGCAGCCAGTTTAAACTGACCCATATTCACCTTCCATGCAGTTCTTTTTGGGAAAGAGAGCAGAGGAAAACACGGAAACAAGTGGTTCAGTAGGAGAGCAGGGGGAGTGGTCAGTAAGGGGAGGGGGAGTGGTCAGTGAGAGCAGGGGGAGTGGTCAGTGAGGGGAGGGGGAGTGGTCAGTGAGGGGAGGGGGAGTGGTCAGTGAGAGCAGGGGGAGTGGTCAGTGAGGGGGAGTGGTCAGTGAGGGAGAGTGGTCAGTGAGGGGGAGTGGTCAGTGAGGGGGAGTGGTCAGTGAGAGCAGGGGGAGTGGTCAGTGAGGGGGAGTGGTCAGTGAGGGAGAGTGGTCAGTGAGGGAGAGAGGTCAGTGAGGGGAGGGGCCTGCTGTATCAGTGGTTGAGTGAGAGAGCAGGGGGAGTGGTCAGTGAGGGAAAGGGGAGTGGTCAGTGAGGGGAGGGTCCTGCTGTATCAGTGGTTGAGTGAGAGCAGGGAGAGTGGTCAGTGAGGGGAAGGGGAGTGGTCAGTGAGAGGAGGGGCCTGCTGTATGAGTGGTTGAGTGAGAGAGCAGGGGGAGTGGTCAGTGAGGGGAGGGTCCTGCTGTATGAGTGGTTGAGTGAGAGAGCAGGGGGAGTGGTCAGTGAGGGGAAGGGGAGTGGTCAGTGAGGGGAGGGGCCTGCTGTATGAGTGGTTGAGTGAGAGAGCAGGGGGAGTGGTCAGTGAGGGGAAGGGGAGTGGTCAGTGAGGGGAGGGTCCTGCTGTTTCAGTGGTTGAGTAAGAGAGCAGGGGGAGTGGTCAGTGAGGGAAAGGGGAGTGGTCAGTGAGAGGAGGGGCCTGCTGTATGAGTGGTTGAGTGAGAGAGCAGGGGGAGTGGTCAGTGAGGGAGAGAGGTCAGTGAGGGGAGGGAGAGTGGTCAGTGAGGGGAGGGGCCTGCTGTATGAGTGGTTGAGTGAGAGAGCAGGGGGAGTGGTCAGTGAGGGGAAGGGGGGTGGTCAGTGAGGGGAGGGTCCTGCTGTATCAGTGGTTGAGTGAGAGAGCAGGGGGAGTGGTCAGTGAGGGGAAGGGGAGTGGTCAGTGAGAGGAGGGGCCTGCTGTATGAGTGGTTGAGTGAGAGAGCAGGGGGAGTGGTCAGTGAGGGAAAGGGGAGTGGTCAGTGAGAGAAGGGGCCTGCTGTATCAGTGGTTGAGTGAGAGAGCAGGGGGAGTGGTCAGTGAGGGAAAGGGGAGTGGTCAGTGAGAGGAGGGGCCTGCTGTATGAGTGGTTGAGTGAGAGAGCAGGGGGAGTGGTCAGTGAGGGGAAGGGGAGTGGTCAGTGAGAGGAGGGGCCTGCTGTATCAGTGGTTGAGTGAGAGAGCAGGGGGAGTGGTCAGTGAGGGAGAGAGGTCAGTGAGGGGAGGGAGAGTGGTCAGTGAGGGGAGGGGCCTGCTGTATGAGTGGTTGAGTGAGAGGGCAGGGGGAGTGGTCAGTGAGGGGAAGGGGAGTGGTCAGTGAGGGGAGGGTCCTGCTGTATGAGTGGTTGAGTGAGAGAGCAGGGGGAGTGGTCAGTGAGGGGAAGGGGGGTGGTCAGTGAGGGGAGGGTCCTGCTGTATCAGTGGTTGAGTGAGAGAGCAGGGGGAGTGGTCAGTGAGGGGAAGGGGAGTGGTCAGTGAGAGGAGGGGCCTGCTGTATGAGTGGTTGAGTGAGAGAGCAGGGGGAGTGGTCAGTGAGGGAAAGGGGAGTGGTCAGTGAGAGGAGGGGCCTGCTGTATCAGTGGTTGAGTGAGAGAGCAGGGGGAGTGGTCAGTGAGGGGAAGGGGAGTGGTCAGTGAGGGGAGGGTCCTGCTGTATGAGTGGTTGAGTGAAAGCCGGGGAAGTGGTCAGTGAGGGAAAGGGGAGTGGTCAGTGAGGGGAAGGGGAGTGGTCAATGAGGGGAGGGGGAGTGGTCAGTGAGGGGAGGGAGAGTGGTCAGTGAGAGCAGGGGGAGTGGTCCGTGAGGGCAGGGGGAGTGGTCAGTGAGGAGAGGAGCCTGCTGTATCTGTGGCTGAGTGAGAGCAGGGGAGTGGTCAATGAGGGGAGGGGGAGTGGTCAGTGAGGGGAGGAGCCTGCTGTATCAGTGGCTGAGTGAGAGCAGGGGGAGTGGTCAGTGAGGGGAGGGGGAGTGGTCAGTGAGGGGAGGGTGAGTGGTCAGTGAGAGCAGGGGGAGTGGTCCGTGAGGGGAGGGGGAGTGGTCAGTAAGGGGAGTGGGAGTGGTCAGTGAGTGAGTTTGGCAGCGGCACTGAGAGCTCATTAAACACAGTGTTCACGGTTCACACGATCTGGCTGCATTTAAAAACCTCAGCAGGATGAATGTGCTTTACTTCAATCGATACAAACATCCACAGAAAGAACACACGCACATTTCCCTCATAAATTACGCATTCAAAAATGAAACAACTGCAGCCCTCGCAGACAGAACGACACACACCTGGTTTGAGGAAAGTGGGTCAGTAGATCCCATAACGTCTGTCCACTGGAGAAAGAGCCCTGAAGACGAGAGCCGTCCTGCATCTGCAGTGCGATCCGCACCTGAACCACAGAACACACACAGGAGGAGCAGAAAACATCAGAACTGCTGGAACATGTGTTATAAAAATATATTGACATTTTTAAATCTGATTAATCAGCATTACTGCCTAGATAGACTACAAATAAATACAATACAGGTCAAAAGTTTGGAATAAATCAGTTTTTTGAAAGGTTTCTTCTGCTCAGCAAGGCTGCATTTTTTTAATCATAAATACAGTAAAACAGTGTAATATTACTCCAGTGTAAATCAGATGTTCTCTATGTGAATATACAGTAAAGTGTAATTTATTCCTGTGATCAAAGCTGAATTTTCAGCATCATTACTCCAGTCTTCAGTGTCACATGATCCTTCAGAAATCACTCTAATATGAGGATCTGATGCTCAAGAAACATTTATGATTATTATCAGTGTTGAAAACAGATTCATATTTTTGTGGCAATGTTACAGTTATTTTGTGGAATACGCATTTTATTTTTCAGGATTCTCTGGTAAATAGAAAGTTCAAAAGTTCAAAAAAGTTCAAAAGAACAATTTATTTGAAATAGAATCTTTTATAACATTGATTGTTATAAAAGATCAATTTAATGAGTCCTTGATGATTAAAAGTATCAATTAATAAAAAAATAAAAAATTCTTAGTTTTTGTATTTTCAATCAATGCTGATTGATCTGAATTCTATCAAAACGAATGTTTGGCTTTTGGAAGTTAGACCGCAACTTGTGTAAAACTTTTTGCACATTTATGGAAATCAGAAGTCAACGACACCACAATAATAAATCTTCAGCACAGAAAATCATTACAGCAAATAATGGTGCATTAATCTCCATGAAACACTGAAAAGAAAACAAAGAAATCTCGTCGAGCTGATCCAAACAGTCTTAAAACTCTTGAATGCATTTCAAAGAAAGTGTGGAAAATAATAACCCTGAAATCTCCTTTAGAGCCAGAATCGTTTCATAAAAGCCTCCACTGATAGATAAACCCTGAACAGCGTGCAGGAGATGCTGTAATCGGGCAGAAGTGTGTGAGACGGAGCCAGGCAGCTCATCAAGGCACTCCGTGTGTGTGTGTGTGTGTGTGTGTGTGTGCGATCTGAACCGCAAACACACACTTGGACACGCCTCCACATGCCTGAAGCGTGAGGCAGAACGGCCGTCAAACGCTGGCGGGAAGACCCATTACCCATCATGCTTTACGACTGACCCGCTCATTAATCATCTTTCAATCAAACGAGAGCGTGATGTTCCTTTTCCCTTTCATCCAGCCGTACGGGTACAACTGCTCAAACATTCGGCCTTATAAACACATTCCCATAAAACAGCAGATGGGATCGGTGCTCGTGTGCCAATAAGTGTGTGTGTGTGGGGGGGGGTCTGATGATGTCATCGATCCGGAGCGCTGATGTCATAACCTAACGAGCTCCTCGTACAATCACAGCCTGACAGGACGAAGGAAACATGTGTGTTTATGCATTTTTACACACACTGTAAACAACACGAATGAATGATTCATGCTTATTTTTCTGATATATTATAAGTGAGGATGTTCAATGCAGCAAAACTCATTTTCCCTGAGCTCAGGCCAGAGCGGCGCGCGGATGTTTACGGACAAACACGGCAGGACATATAATCGACAGGCCTAATTACACCGGAGTGGAAACGAAGTGCGCTCCCAGGAGGCTATTATAAACTATTACAAAACTGCATGAAAAAATAGGTCATTTTAAACACAGCAGATGTTTGTTCTAGCACAAAAAAACAATTAAGTTACAACTACTATTAACATTTGTTCCAAACGAACTCCCACTACTGAGGGACCGATTCATTTAGGCTTAATCTGCAACACTTTTATTTGATTTGTTTAACTAATTGTATACATTTCAATGATTTAATATTTATAGCTTTAAGTATTTACCCTTACATAAAATCATTAAAATAAAAATGTTGTGTCGTCTCATGACGTGTGATGTGTTGTGTAATGTATTATAATAAAAATAAAATAATAAAACACAGGTCACACACACACAGGTCACACACACACAGGTCACACACACCGCGCTCTTGGCTCCCGCCGGCTGCCGTACACACACACACACACAGAGGTCACACACACACAGGTCACACACACACAGGTCACACACACACACAGGTCACACACAGGTCACACACGCACACACACACAGGTCACACACACACGGGTCACACACACACGGGTCACACACACCCCGCTCTCGGCTCCCGCCGGCTGCCGTACACACACACACACACACACAGGTCACACACACACACCGCGCTCTCGGCTCCTGCCGGCTGCCGTAAACACACACACACAGGTCACACACACCGCGCTCTCGGCTCCCGCCGGCTGCCGTACACACACACACACACACACAGGTCACACACACACACCGCGCTCTCGGCTCCTGCCGGCTGCCGTAAACACACACACACAGGTCACACACACCGCGCTCTCGGCTCCCGCCGGCTGCCGTACACACACACACACACACACAGGTCACACACACCACGCTCTCAGCTCCCACCGGCTGCCGTACACACACACACACACACAGGTCACACACACCGCGCTCTCGGTTCCCGCCGGCTGCCGTACACACACACACACACAGGTCACACACACCGCGCTCTCGGTTCCCGCCGGCTGCCATACACACACACACACAGGTCACACACACACAGGTCACACACACAGGTCACACACACACAGGTCACACACACCGCGCTCGCGCCGGCTGCCGTACACACACACACACACAGGTCACACACAACGCGCTCTCGGCTCCCACCGGCTGCCGTACACACACACACACACAGGTCATACACACACAGGTCACACACACAGCGCTCGCGCCGGCTGCCGTACACACACACACAAAGGTCACACACACCGCGCTCTCGGCTCCCGCCGGCTGCCGTACACACACACACACACAGGTCACACACACACAGGTCACACACACACAGGTCACACACACAGGTCACACACACAGGTCACACACACACAGGTCACACACACACAGGTCACACACACCGCGCTCTCGGCTCCCGCCGGCTGCCGTACACACACACACCAACACAGGTCACACACACACAGGTCACACACACACAGGTCACACACACAGGTCACACACACCGCGCTCTCGGCTCCCGCCGGCTGCCGTACACACACCACCACCTCCAGCTTGGCATTGTTCGGCAGACCAGCAAACCTCCACTGCAGAGTCAGATCTAGAACATTCCTCTGAAACCTGCAGATGAAGAGAGACAGTGAGGCGTCAGACACACACAAACACACACTCACACTCTTTCTCTCTCTATCTCTCTCTCTCTCTCATACACACACACACACTGTCACAAATACAAACATAAACATACACACTCACTCTCTCTCTCTCTCACACACACACACACACACACACACTGTCACAAATACAAACATACACACTCACACTCTCTCTCTCTCTCTCTCTCTCTCTCACACACACACACACACACACACACACACACATATATATATAAACAGGTTAAACTCACTTGAGTCCATGATCATCTGGATTAAAGCCGTGCTTCTTACACACATCCTCAAGAACCTTCAGAAATAAACATTTAAATATTCATTATCTATGAATTAATTATTTAATATTCAAATGAAAGCGATTAACTAAAATGTGGCACGTACGCATTTATCATCACTGACGTTACTAATATATTTTGTCGGCTGTTTAGTGTCGGCTACTAGCTCAACTCAACATGAATATAATGCCCCAAAACAAAGGCTGTTAGGGCACTAGATAGGCAGCTCACTATTCCTGAATGCGCTTATGATGGCCAAAACTGTGTCACGCACTTATGGTGCCCAAACTAGATAGAAGCTCACTGCATCTTGCCCGAAACTGCTGTCCTGTCACTAGGTAGGCAGCTGACTAGTTCGGCTGACTCAAAACGCAAGCATCATTCTCAATAGGTTTCGAGCCAGTATAAACACACACACACACACACACACACACACACACACACACACACACAGCCTTCGCGATTATATTCACGAGTATGTAAATGAGTTCGTACCTGTAATAAAGGTGTGTTTGGAGAGACTTTGACAGTTTGTCTTCTTCCATTCGGAGTTAAAACTGACACAGCTGAAACGCTCGCCGCCATGACACTCTGTGACGTCACGATGTTTGTTTGACAAAACTTTATGCGTTCCTCACACTTACAGTTTTTTACGATTGCTATGACAGATTTTTCAATACTTTTAACAATTTTCCAAAACTCTTAACACAGTTATCACTACATCCGTCTGTGTAAGCTATACTATTAACGCATTTCTTGTTGCTTTAACACAAAATGCATACAATTAACACAAATTTAAAATGCTTGAACTTCTTTTACACACAAGCTCAAACAAGACCAAAACAATGGATTTTTACTGCCAAATTTACCAGTGCTTTAACACTGTATGTCAGAACAGATAACACCAGGTTCTAAACCTAACCTTACAGGCTAAAGTCAAGGCAAACAGCTGTTTATATTGTGAATTGAAACACAAATATATCCCCTGTATTTTATTCTATTGTTACAGCTGATTGAAATATGCAAATATATAAATCACAGCTGATTTCTAGGAAACACACTCAGGGGTTGAGGTTCTTTCAATTGCATGACCATATGGTATACAGTAAAAGAGGACCTTTTTGGCGGATCTTTTGTGGAAAGAGAACAATATAGAGCAAAAAAAAAAAAATGTCTGCACTAGGTAGAGGAAGATGTGTACCAGGACAAGGTAGAGGAGTTAGAATGAGTGGTGGCACTCAAAGAAGAGACAGAGCTAGGGTAATGAAATAAGACCTGCACTTGTGCCAGAGGTAGAAAGGGGACAGGTGAGAGACCACTTGCCAATATACGTGATCACATGGGACAATGTGGCATTCCACCATTCCCGTGCAGTCACAGCATTGACGCCCATCCTAGGATGATGTCCCTTTTCCTTGCCCTTACTCCCCTTTCCTCAACCCCATTGAGGAGTTTTTCTCATCCTGGAGATGGAAGGTTTTTGACCATCGTCCACAGGACCAAATGTCCATCCTGGATGCAATGGTTGCTGCATGCCAAGACATCACAGCTGAACACTGCCAGGGGTGGATAAGGCATGCCAAAAGATTATTCCCACAATGCCTTGCCAGAGAAGATATCAGGTGTGATGTGGATGAGAACATGTGGCCAAATGCAGAAGACCAGGCAGATTAGAAGATGACTCTTTTTCTTCTTTTTTTTCTTCTTTTTGTGCTTTTTCTGTTCGTATATTTAGTATTTTCACACATAAATGGCAGCTATATTGCATATTTGTTATATTTCAGTAATGTTCTTTTGCAAATAAAGTCTTTACTGTATTGCAGTAATTCTGTCTCTGTCTTTTTTTTTCATAAACTGTACATTCTATAAAGCTACTCTGAGATGGTCATCATTTTTTGTATTGAATTTCTGCAGCAAAAGAAACAAAATACATGCATTTACTAAACCCAACAAAACAAAAATGTATAGAGGCTTCAAAAGAAACTACAGTGCAAAACACAATCTATGATCAATACAATATACTGTCTATACGGGCATACCTGACACATAAAATAATGCAGTTTCTGTAATTTCAGCTGATGATAGTGTTTTTTTGTTATTGTGTTTTGATTGACTAAATGTTCCTGTTGGAAGAGAACATGTGTTAGTGTTTTGAATAATTATTTGATTTTGAGACATGTTTGCAGTGTTTTGTTAGACATAGTGTATTGTGTTAGTGTATTATTGTATTTTGAAAATTAGTTTTGGAGTTTAGTTTACAATGTGTGATTTTGAACATGAAATTAACCGTTTTGCCAATTGTGTGTTTTAGGTGTGTTGGTGCGTTAAGAGTTTAGGAAACTTGTTAAATGTATTGAAAAAACTTTCATAGCGATTGGAAAAAACTGTAACATGCGACATTTGTCTGTTCATGTTCCACCATGATGACTGTCTGTCATTTGAACTCTAATGTTGTTATTT
>JARWKJ010000022.1:1182951-1205451 GCA_029959095.1 Rhinichthys osculus | reverse complement strand
GAACTGTTTGTCTGACCTCTGACCTCTCTGAGCAAAGGCTGTGTGTGTGTGTGTGTGTGTGTGTGTGTGTGTGTGTGTGAGTGACCTCTCTGAGTGAAGGCTGTGTGTGTGTGTGTGTGTGTGTGTGTGTGTGTGTGTGTGTGTGTGTGAGTGACCTCTCTGAGTGAAGGCTGTGTGTGTGTGTGTCTGACCTCTCTGAGCAAAGGCTGTGTGTGTGTGTGTGTGTGTCTAACCTCTTTAACGCAAAACAAATTTTTTATCAAATGTTTTTTGTGTGTCTTACTTTACTTAGTTTATGTGTCTCAGTTTATATAGAAATAAGTGTACACAAGATAACATAATACTGAAAAATATAGTAGTAAATAACTACAAAATCAAATAAGAGCATTATAAAGTCTTCACACACTGGAGATCAAAGGGACATGCATGTCACTGGGCCACGCCCCCTTTGACCAGCCCTCCCTGCTGATTGGCAGTCATGACATGGCCACGCCCCCGTATCCTGCCCTCCCTCCTGATTGGCTGGCATGTCGGCTATAAAACCCCCACATAATGGGGCCACAGACACTCGCCGCCGTGATCTGAACACAGGAGACAGATGTTTCTTCAGAAGCCGAGGATCCCGTAAGTGTTCATGACTCTCATCTGGAGGGAAAACCCTTGTGGATCTACAGCGGGATGGAGATGATCCGAGTCGTGCTGGCCGTGCTGGTTCTGCTGGGGCCCGTGGAGGGCAGGAGGGCCCGGGGCCAGCGGACACACACACCGGAGAGCTTCCCTCTGGACTTCACAGCTGTGCAGGGAAACATGGCCAGTTTCATGACTCAGGTGAAGAGCTTGGCTCAGTCCCTGTATCCCTGCTCGACCCCGAGCCTGGACCCGGAGATGAAGCTTCGGTTCCTGAGGAACGCTTCGGTCTCCTGTAACGACGGCTCACCTGCGGGGTGAGTGACGGCTTCTTCTCATCTGTGTGTGTGTGTGTGTGTGTGTGTCGTGTAGAGGTGAGACTCCTGCTGACTGAAGGGTTGCAGGTTCAAACCTCACTGTCCATCACTGACGTGTTCTTCATACACACACTGAATCTCAGATCAATGCAGAAGATCTGAATGTGATTAATGACTGTAAGATCTCAGCTCTATCTACAGATGTGTTTATGTGTATATATATATATATATATATATATAAAAGAAAAAAATATATATAAATATACATACATATACAGTCAAACCAAAAATAATTCAGACAACAGATATCATTTTTGCTATTTTATTTTACTAGTGTGTGCTGAACACTATAATTCATTTATGTAAGTGAGGAGAGAATAAAGTAAAAAATAAAGTAAATTGTGACATATTATACCCAAATATTCTTCATACAGTGACTACCAGTAACATTTATTAAAATATGTGACCAAAAATGATTCCTCCACTTTGAGCTGATCATGTTTTGCTGAAGTGTGTTTTCTGTAATCGCTAATGCTCTTTTTACACACACACTGAACAACATGAAGCATTGCTTGGTCACTGGTTGAGCTAAACTGGTATTATCTAATTGTGTAGTTAAATTTAACAGCTGACAGATATTCAACATAATTCATGTGTGAGAGTCTAACAGAAGGACGGACAAAACCAGTCAAATATTGTCATATTTCATCACCATTTTCTAAACTATAGCGAATAAACTGTGATAATGTGAGAAATGTTGAAGGTGTGCGAGTAAATGTTGGTTTGACTGTATGTGTGTGTGTGTATATTATCTCGGATAATTAGAGTAAGATATTAATGCCTCACATTCCCAGACAGCAGAGAAGAAGATCCGGGGATAATCGTTGCGGTTCGGTTCGGTTCGTCTTGTCTTGGAATCTATGGGGCGGTTTGAGTAAAATAAGCGAATAACGGTGTGTGTGTGTCGCGCGCACGATCATTGTCCTCGCGCACGCGCCGCAGGTGAGAAGAGTGACATCACGCGCACGTGGTTCTGCGTCGCTAAACCATAACTTCTATATGAACATTTATTTGGGGGGAAAAAAACTTGAAAATTAGTCTCTCTCTTAAAAATCAATATAAATTTCTATCAAAAAAAAAACAAAAAAAATGAATCTTACCATCCCTTTTCAAATCTACTTGTGTTAATCAGTTGCTTTACATTGTCTGCTTAAAATGACCCAGTTATGCTATTTTAAAGGCTTTTGATGTAGTTTTGTCGTCTCCTACAACCGGTTCACATATGCATCGAAGGTCAAAAACACTTTAATTTTCTCATAACAAACACTGCACATCAGCTCTTTTCTAACAAGTAGCTGCGTTTACATGGACACTTATAATCGGATTGAAGGCAAAGTAGATGTTGTTCGCAGACAGCCAATGAAATAATCTGATCAAACACGCAGCAGCACATTCATCTAATGTCTCATATGAGCTTACAGATATGAATCATATTTGTCTTTTTATGATTCAGTTACTACATAAAGGAGTCCCGAGGCAGCAGGAGATGGCTGATGTTCCTGGAGGGTGAGTGAATCCGTTCGTGTGTGTGTGTCTGTCTGTGTGTGTGTGTGTGTGTAACAGTGTTTGTGTTGTTCAGGTGGATGGTACTGCTTCAGCAAACACACCTGTGACAGCAGATACGAGAACATGAGGCGACTCATGAGCTCCAGCAAATGGCCTTCGACCAGGACAGGTTAGTCACGCCCACCTGACCCCTCAACTTGACCTCTGACCTATTAAACTGTCCTCTGTCCTCTCACCTCTCGACCTGACCTCTGTCCTCTCACCTATCAAACTGTCCTCTCGACCTGACCTCTGACCTCTCACCTATCAAACTGACCTCTGACCTGACCTCTGACCTCTCAACCTGACCGCTGTTTACTCAGCGATGAATTGACTGCACACTCACATGCTCAATGATTTCAGTGATAAGTGTCATAAAAATGAAGTTTAGTGTATAATGTCACAGAGTAGTTTAAATAACTTTGTGAAAAAATAATAAATGGTTAGTTTTATGAATTAATGTGATTGTTTTTTTTTTTTATATATATATAATTAAAAATGAGAACAGAAAATACAGAATTTGGGGAAAATAAAACCCTAAAAAGTAATTTTTTGTTAATCTTTTTATAGAATGTTGTTAAATAAATAAGTTTTATTATTTCAATTAACTACACATGCTTTTTGATAACTAAAATTGAATTTAACCATTAAAACAAAATCCAGAAACATTACAATCCAGAAACAGAAATTGAGAAAAAATTTAATCATAGAAACAAATCATAGGGCCGCCTAGAAACCACCTAGCAACACCCTAGCAACGCTCACAGCTTCCTGACAACAGAGAGGCGTGCCAAAAAAACAACATATTCTGTGTCTCGAGACATTTAAAGCTGAGGTGTGTGTGTGTGTGTGTGTGTGTGTTTCAGGAACAGGGATTCTGTCTCCTCAACCGGAGGAAAATCCACACTGGTGGAACGCAAACAGAGTGTAAGACTAAAGCCTTCATACAGAGATAATAATGTTTTAATCTCCTAAACTGATTTAGCATTTTTAGATTTTTTGTACGGTTTACTCTTTTTAGGATAAGTCAGATTTTAATTAATTGTGAGGGCAATACTCACTCACTCACTCTCTCTCTCTCTCTCTCTCTCTCTCTCTCTCTCTCTCTCTCTCTCTCTCTCTCTCTCTCTCTCTCTCTCTCTCTCACACACACACACACACACACACACACACACACACACACACACACACACACACACACACACACACACACACACACACACACACACACACACACACACACACACACACACACACAGAGATAATCAGAGTAATAAGTGTGTGTGTCTGCAGGTTTGTGCCGTACTGCTCTAGTGACGTGTGGAGCGGATCATCAGCAAAGACAGACCAGAGTAAAATACACAAACACGTCTGCATCATTTACATTCATCAGTGTGTGTGTGTGTGTGTGAGAATAACACGCTGTGTCTGTCTGTATTCAGGTGATTACGCGTTCATGGGTTCTCAGATCATTCAGGAGGTCATAAAGGATCTTGTGTCTGAAGGACTGGACCGCGCTAAAGTCCTGTTACTGGCCGGGAGCAGGTGAGGGACTACACACACACACACACACACACACTCACACTCACATGTCAAGTATGTCATAATTTAGCATACTTCAGATTATATGACATAATTTCAACTTTTTATCTAATAATTTTGACGTTTTATGCCATAATTATGAGCTTTATTAAAATGAATGAAACAATCTTTAATAATCTTAGATACCAATAACAAAACTGCGTAATATACTCAAATAAAGTGTCAAATATACTGAAATATTTGCACATATATGCATATTGTTGTTAAAATATGTTGTTTCTATTTACACAATCAAACTACTTAGTTTTATATTTATCCATTGTTTTCACTTCGATGATGTCACTCACAATGCTTCATGGGATTGTAGTTCTTTCCCTTAATAAAGCTGTTCAGTTAAAGGGATAGTTCACCCAAAAATGAAAATTAGCCCATGATTTACTCTCCCTCAAGTCATCCTAGGTGTGTATGACACTCTTCTTTCAGACGAACACAGAGTTATATTAAAAAATATCCTGGCTCTTCCAATATTTATAATGGCAGTGAATGACCGTTTCTGTTTTGAAGTCCATAAAAGTTTATCTATCCATGATAAAAGTGCATCTATCCATCATAAAAGTGCATCTATCCATCATAAAAGTGCATCTGTCCATCATAAAAATGCATCTGTCCATCATAAAAGTGCATCTGTCCATCATAAAAGTGCATCTATCCATCATAAAAGTACATCTGTCCATCATAAAAGTGCATCTGTCCATCATAAAAGTGCATCTATCCATCATAAAAGTGCATCTGTCCATCATAAAAGTGCATCTGTCCATCATAAAAGTGCATCTGTCCATCATAAAAGTGCATCTATCCATCATAAAAGTACATCTGTCCATCATAAAAGTGCATCATAAAAGTGCATCTATCCATCATAAAAGTGCATCTGTCCATCATAAAAGTGCATCTATCCATCATAAGTGTATCTATCCATGATAAAAGTGCATCTATCCATGATAAAAGTGCATCTGTCCATCATAAAAGTGCATCTGTTCATCATAAAAGTGCATCTGTCCATCATAAAAGTGCATCTGTCCATCATAAAAGTGCATCTATCCGTCATAAAAGAGCATCTATCCATCATAAAAGTGCATCTGTCCATCATAAAAGTGCATCTGTCCATCATAAAAGTGCATCTATCCATCATAAAAGTGCATCTGTCCATCATAAAAGTGCATCTATCCATCATAAAAGTGCATCTGTCCATCATAAAAATGCATCTGTCCATCATAAAAGTGCATCTATCCATCATAAAAGTGCATCTGTCCATCATAAAAGTGCATCTATCCATCATAAAAGTGCATCTGTCCATCATAAAAGTGCATCTGTCCATCATAAAAGTGCATCTATCCATCATAAAAGTGCATCTATCCATCATAAAAGTGCATCTGTCCATCATAAAAGTGCATCTATCCATCATAAAAGTGCATCTGTCCATCATAAAAGTGCATCTATCCATCATAAAAGTGCATCTGTCCATCATAAAAGTGCATCTATCCATAATAAAGTGCTCCACAGGCTTCTGAAGCGAAGTGATGAGTTTGTGTAAGGAAAATATCCATATTTAAAACTTTATCGACTGAAATAACTTTAGGCAGACGGCCGTGGATACACACCTGTGATAGCTTGAGCGCGAGTAAATCATGGGCTAATGTTCATGTGTGTGTGCACTGTCCCTTTAACAGTATTGCAGCATGAGAGTGTGTGTGGTTCTCTATGATGTGTCGACAGTGCCGGCGGGACGGGTGTGCTGCTGAACGTGGACCGCGTGTCGGAGCTGCTGGCCGGGCTGGGTCTCGGGGCGGTGCGGGTCCGCGGGCTGGTGGACTCCGGCTGGTTCCTGGATCACAGCCCGCCCCGGGACCGCGACTGCAGCGACAGCATGAGCTGCGCCCCGACCGAGGCCGTCCGGAGAGGAGTGCGGTGAGCGGACCACACATAACCATCCTCATGATTCATAATCTCATAATTATGTCATCATTTTGACATCTTATATCCTGAGTTAGGATGTCATCATTTACTTTCTAATTAATCATTTCTGCTTTTTAAGTCTCATAATAATGATTTAGCATGTTATAGTTATGAGTATGTCGTAATGTTGACTTTTTATATCAGTTATAATCTCTAAATTTTGACTTTTTGTCATAATTACAACTTTTTATCTCACAGGTGACTTTTTCAATTGCAAATGTACCGGTATCTCTTATTTTTGAGTTTTTATGTCATCATAACTGTCAATGATTTGTCATAGTTGACTTTTTAGTCTGTCGTTGACTAATGACTGTCATCCTTTTAACTTTTTATGTCAATTGACTGTCCTAATTCCATTTTTTTTTAAATCTCATAATTATGACTCTCAAAATTGAGAAAGTCGTTATTGACATAAAAAGTTAAAATGATGACACTGTCATACTTGTCATATTAAATATTTTTAATTATGACGTATCATCATTTTAACTTTTTATGTCAATTACGACTTTCTCATCATTTTGAGTTTGTCATCTTTTTATGCCAATGATGACTTAGTATGTCAATCGACTGTCATAGTCATAATTATGAGATTTAAATTTTTTTAATTGAGTATGTCATAACTGACTTGATTTTGACTTTTTATATCATAATTATTACTTAGAATGTTATATAGCTTATCATAACTTTGGCTCTCATAATTTTGAATTTTAAGTCTCATATCATTTAGTATGTTTTAATTAAGACAATTTAGTAATGTTATTATTGCATTTTTAGTCATAATTTCATATTTTTTTAAATCTCATAATTAGTATGTCATAATAGTTTTATAATTATGTGTGTGTGCATGCGTGTGTCTGTGTGTGTGTGTCTGTACATCTGTCTGTCTGTGTGTGTGTGTGTGTGTGTGTGTGTGACTGTGTGCAGGTTCTGGCACAGTGTGGTTCCCGAGCTCTGCAGTCGAGCACATCACGGCCAGGACTGGAACTGCTTCTTCGGCTATAAGGTTCATCCGACACTGAAGAGTACGTGAGTCCACACCGCCCTCTAGTGCCTGGAACAAACACACACCAGTGCTAAACAAGTGCTGTTTAAATATGCAAATGAGGCATCATCTAATTAAATATGCACTAATTTACATACATTTCTCTCCACGTCTCTATACGTGTCTCTCGCCCTGTTTTCTCCCTCTCTCTCTCTCTCTCATTGTCTGTCTCTCGGCCCTCTCTCTCTCTGTGTGTGTCTGTGTGTCTGGCCCTGCGCTCTCTCTCTCTCTCTCTCTCTGTGTGTCTGTGTCTCTCGCCCTGCGCTCTCTCTCTCTCTCTCTGTGTGTCTGTCTCTCGCCCTGCGCTCTCTCTCTCTCTCTCTCTCTCTGTGTGTCTGTGTCTCTCGCCCTGCGCTCTCTCTCTCTCTCTCTCTGTGTGTCTGTCTCTCGCCCTGCGCTCTCTCTCTCTCTCTCTGTGTGTGTTTGTGTCTCTCGCCCTGCTCTCTCTCTCTCTCTCTCTCTCTCTCTCTGTGTCTCTCGCCCTGCGCTCTCTCTCTGTATCTGTGTCTCTCGCCCTGCGCTCTCTCTCTCTCTCTCTGTGTGTCTGTGTCTCTCGCCCGCTCTCTCTCAGCCCCGGTGTTTGTGGTCCAGTGGCTGTTCGATGAAGCTCAGCTGATGGTTGATGATGTCCATCTGACGGGTCAGCCGGTCCAGGAGAACCAGTGGCGATACATCCAGAGCCTGGGCAGCGAACTCAGGAACACACTCAAAAACGTCCCGTAAGGATTCATACAATTTCTCAGTAACACTTTACAATAAGGATCATTACTGTATTAACTAACATGAACTAACAATGAGCAAAACATTTGTCACTGTATTTATTAATCTTTGTTAATTTTAGTTAATAAAAATCCAGCTGTTCATGTTAGCTAATGAACCTTATTGTAAAGTGTTACTGTTCCTCCTGTTTGAACCGTGTCACACTGATCTCTGATTGGCTCGTGATTGTTTGATTGACAGGGCTCTGTTTGCTCCCGCCTGTTTGTCTCATGAGATCATCACCAGAAAGTGAGTAATTATGCAGATCATAATGAACAATCATCATATGGGAACACTTTACAATAAGCTTCATTAGTAACATGAACTAAGTATGAACTACAGCATTTATTAATCTTAGTTCATATCAATTTCACCATTTACGAATACATTATTAAAATCAAAGGTTCATTAGTTAGCATCAGTTACTGCACTGTGAACTAACATGAACACACAATGAACAGCTGGATTATTATTAACTAACATTAACAAAGATTAATAAATACAGTAACAAAAGTATCATGTTAGTTAATACAGTAACTACTGTAAACTAATGAACCTTGTGAAGTGAGATGCCTGGTTCAGATTACAGGATGTTGGTGGAGTGTGTGTGTGTGGCTCAGGGTGTGTGTCGTCTCGTGTGTGTCTCGTCTCGTCTGTGATGCGCCACAATCAAAAGACTAGCATGTTTCATGAGTGTGTGTGTGTGTGTGAGTGTGTGTGTATATACTGTGAGTGTGTGTGTGTGTGTGTATGTATGTATGCGTGTGTGCGAGTGAGTGTGTGTGTGTGAGTGTGTGTGTATACTGTGAGTGTGTGTGTATACTGTGAGTGTGTGTGTGTATGTATGCGTGAGTGAGTGTGTGTGTGTGTGTGTATGCGTGCGAGTGAGTGAGTGTGTGTGTGTGTATATGTGTGTGAGTGAGTGTGTGTATATGTGTTTGAGTGTGTGTATGTGTGTGAGTGTGTGTGTATACTGTGTGTATGTGTGCGTGCGAGTGAGTGTGTGTGTGTATATGTGTGAGTGTGTGTGTATACTGTGAGTGTGTGTGTATGCGTGCGAGTGAGTGTGTGGGTGTGTATATGTGTGTGAGTGAGTGTGTGTGTATGCGTGAGAGTGTGTGTATATGTGTGAGTGTGTGTGTATACTGTGTGTGTGTGTGAGTGTGTGTGTGTGTGTGTGTATGTATGCATGCGTGAGTGTGTGTATATGTGTGAGTGTGTGTGTATACTGTGTGTGTGTGTGTGTATGTATGCGTGAGTGTGTGTATATGTGTGAGTGTGTGTGTTTACTGTGTATGTATGCGTGAGTGTGTGTGTGTGTGACGGCACGTGATGACTGGGAAGCAACGTGTAGTCTGACATGTTTCTTGTCTACGACACCAGATTTTAGGAGTCAGGATCGTGTAATCCGACACCGTTAGCATGTAACAAAAAAAAAATAAAATGGTGTAATCTGACGCAGGCATGACTCATCATGTTTCTACACTGCATTATGCACATGTTGTCGCTTCAGTTACTGGATGGACGTCCATGTGAAGGGTACTTCGCTTCCCCGAGCGCTTCAGTGCTGGGACCGCAGCCTCCGTAACCACGGCAACGGGAGCATCACGCAGGCTCCGCCCAGGGGTTGTCCCGTGCACTTGATTGACAGCTGTCCGTGGCCCCACTGTAACCCCTCGTGTCCCAGGGTCCGAGAGCATGTGACGGGGCAGGAGATGAGCGTCGTCCAGTTCCTCACACACCTGGGCTTCGACGTGACGCGCATGGCACATCAGCAGGGCATGGAGCCCGACACACTCCTGGGCATGCTCAGTAACGGCACCTGACACGCGGAGCGGCCAATCAGAGAGCCTTGTGACGTGTGCAATGCATTTGAGGACGGGTCGGGCCCTGTCATCGTGTAATGGTGTTTGTGATCAGTTAGCGTGTGCTTTTCTATAGACTGAAATGAAGTTCTCCATAACGAGGCGATATTTGCCCCGTAAACTGATTTCTAGGAGCATTACGACCTTTATAAAGGCAGCTTTTCTAACCTTTGTAAATGTAAGGGGACGCATACATATGTAGATTAATGGATACTGAAATATTGGGGAAAATGAAATTATACTTTAAATATGAAAGTAGGTTTCTTAATCAGTGAGTCACTGATTCATTCACTCAACTGATTCATTCAAAGTGGCTGATTCATTCACTCAACTGATTCATTCGAAGTGGCTGATTCATTCACTCAACTGATTCATTCAAAGTGGCTAATTCATTCACTCAACTGATTCATTCACTCAACTGATTCATTCACTCAACTAATTCATTCACTCAACTGATTCATTCACTCAACTGATTCATTCACTCAACTGATTCATTCGGGAACATTCTTTATGAACGAGTCATTGAATGACCGACTCAACCGATTCATTGAAAAACGCAAGATAATTCAGGAATAGCATATTTTTAAGTAATTTATTAATTATATACCTTTGGATAAAGTATAAAATAGTGACAATCTTAAAAAGAGGACACATGAGTGTAGATGGTGTTTCATATGGAAGCCTTTTTCCACCACATAATAAATATATAAAAACATGCTTTGGTAAATCATAGTTATGATATACTAACTGATAATTATGAGACAAAAGTCAAACAAAATTATGGCATACTAAATCGAAATTATGACTTAAAAAGTTTAAATAATGAGATGAAGTCAAAATTATGATTTAAAAAGTTGAATCGAAATATACTTAAGCCAATCATGAAATGAAAAGACAAAATTATGGCACATTAAATCGAAACTATGACATAAAAAGACATGTTGAAATTATGACATATTACTTCATAATCATAAAAAGTAATTTAAAAAAAAAAAATCTAATTTTCTCAGAATTATGATTTACCAGAGCACGATTTTTTTCTTATGTGGTGTAAATGGGCTATAGTAATTTCTAAATGTCCAATATTAAAGCAGACACACGATCAGCTGAGATCATGGACTGCAGAATCTGAGTGTGTGTGTGTGTGTGTGTGTGTGTGTGTGTGTGTGTGTGTGATAAAACCATAACCTCCTCTCTTGATGATGATGATGATGATGATGATGAACGCTCAGAGTCGCTCGCTTCAGCCCATCATAATGAAGCACTTCTTCTTTAACAACTTCACAAACGAAAACGGGAAATCTGGATACCAAAATCAACAGATGGAAACACACACACACACACACACAAACACACACACACACGTCTCATATGAGCATCTACTCCTCTATAAACTAAACTCACTGAGAATCTCACAAAACCTGTCAAGAACATGTGCTTCAAATGTAAGAAACAATTTTTTGTGCAAAAAGCATCACAATAATAATAATAAAACATAATGGTCCTAAAAAAATAAGCTTTTAAGTATAAATAAAATATTACTTATATTTTTCTGTTGATTTTGGGATGAAACATGTTCTTGATGTGTTTCCTTCACCTTCACCCTTTATATTGTGATTTGTAGAATATGTTCAAACAGAAGACAAACGTAACATACATTGTTATTTATTTTATATAAAACATATTTATGAGTGATCCTGAAAAAGTATTTTGTGTAAAGTGTACATACCTGTTGAATGTTGCCGTTTCATTTGCATGATTTCATACAAAATATTAACAGTTATTATTGTGGCCAATTTTTTTTGTTAATATCTACTTATATATAGTTATTTCTCTTAGATGTTGATTAATATCTATATATAAGAGAAATATTAATATACATACACATTTATATATATATATATATATATATATATACACATATACACTCACCTAAAGGATTATTAGGAACACCTGTTCAATTTCTCATTAATGCAATTATCTAATCAACCAATCACATGGCAGTTGCTTCAATGCATTTAGGGGTGTGGTCCTGGTCAAGACAATCTCCTGAACTCCAAACTGAATGTCAGAATGGGAAAGAAAGGTGATTTAAGCCATTTTGAGCGTGGCATGGTTGTTGGTGCCAGACGGGCCGGTCTGAGTATTTCACAATCTGCTCAGTTACTGGGATTTTCACGCACAACCATTTCTAGGGTTTACAAAGAATGGTGTGAAAAGGGGAAAACATCCAGTATGCGGCAGTCCTGTGGGCGAAAATGCCTTGTTGATGCTAGAGGTCAGAGGAGAATGGGCCGACTGATTCAAGCTGATAGAAGAGCAACTTTGACTGAAATAACCACTCGTTACAACCGAGGTATGCAGCAAAGCATTTGTGAAGCCACAACACGCACAACCTTGAGGTGGATGGGCTACAACAGCAGAAGACCCCACCGGGTACCACTCATCTCCACTACAAATAGGAAAAAGAGGCTACAATTTGCAAGAGCTCACCAAAATTGAACAGTTGAAGACTGGAAAAATGTTGCCTGGTCTGATGAGTCTCGATTTCTGTTGAGACGTTCAGATGGTAGAGTCAGAATTTGGTGTAAACAGAATGAGAACATGGATCCATCATGCCTTGTTACCACTGTGCAGGCTGGTGGTGGTGGTGTAATGGTGTGGGGGATGTTTTCTTGGCACACTGTAGGCCCCTAAGTGCCAATTGGGCATTGTTTAAATGTCACGGCCTACCTGAGAATTGTTTCTGACCATGTCCATCCCTTTATGGCCACCATGTCCCCATCCTCTGATGGCTACTTCCAGCAGGATAATGCACCATGTCACAAAGCTCGAATCATTTCAAATTGGTTTCTTGAACATGACAATGAGTTCACTGTACTAAAATGGCCCCCACAGTCACCAGATCTCAACCCAATAGAGCATCTTTGGGATGTGGTGGAACGGGAGCTTCGTGCCCTGGATGTGCATCCCACAAATCTCCATCAACTGCAAGATGCTATCCTATCAATATGGGCCAACATTTCTAAAGAATGCTTTCAGCACCTTGTTGAATCAATGCCACGTAGAATTAAGGCAGTTCTGAAGGCGAAAGGGGGTCAAACACAGTATTAGTATGGTGTTCCTAATAATCCTTTAGGTGAGTGTAAATATATAAATATTTACTAGTTGTTTCAGACTTGCATAACAGAATCAAAACAATTAAGAAAGCAAAGTTTAATAATAATAAAACATTTTATTTTTAAAAAATTCAATAATATCACAGTACATAAAACGGAAGGTCCAGTTTCCGAGAGCGGCAGAGAGAGGAACAGTGAATTATTATGTTAATTATTTCCATCTTTCACAGTAAAATTCATCACGTGCTTCATGATGGTGTGTGTGTGTGTGTGTGACAGCGTTCGGTCATCAGCAGGAACTGCTCAGCGTCTCCTTCAGTTCATCATGAGTGTCACGAATAACTGGAGTCCTGAAACCAGACGTAAACAAGCGCTCAAACACTCTCGAACAAACACTGACGACCAATCAGATCAAGAGCAAACACTGACGACCAATCAGATCAAGAGCAAACACTGACGACCAATCAGATCAAGAGCAAACACTGACGACCAATCAGATCAAGAGCAAACACTGACGACCAATCAGATCAAGAGCAAACACTGACGACCAATCAGATCAAGAGCAAACACTGAGTCCTCTCACTCGGCTGTTATCACATTATAGAGGAATCAGCATATTACATATTCCGTTTTTATTTTCATTTCGGCTACATTTTCTGTCAATTTGAATTTTTTTCAAGTTTAATGTATTTCAGTTTTAGTTATTATTTGCAGTTGGTTGGTTATTATCTTGCTTGTTTGCTTACATTTAATTATTATTTTTTTAATTTATTGCAACATTCCATGATTCGTTTAAAATTTTCATCACTGTATGTATTAACTTTTTTTATTTATTTAAATGATAAATCCTTCCATACTTTAGAACTAGTTTTTTTACTTTTAATTTAATATTTTTTTTTACTTTAAATATATTTTTATATTTTTTTTACTTATATATATATATATAAAAATTATATATATATATATATATATATATATATTGTATTTTTATTCTTCATTATTATTTATATATTTATGCATTTAGCAGATGCTAAACGAAAAAAAACATTTTATTTCAGTTTGTCATGTTCAGTTTTACGATTTTCATCTATCATCATTTTATTTTATTTCATCTTTATTTCTTAAAAAAAATGTAAGTAATAGTTTTCATTTTGGTGAAGGATAATAAACCGGAAGATTCATCACAGTATTTAGCACTGAATCACTTTAACCAAGGATTCATTTCAGCACATGATTCTGACTCGAATCATTTCAGTGATTCAGTGATTCAGTACCTCGCTGGCTCCTCGTACGCGGCGCGGTGAAACGACACGCTTGCGCTCATGGATGTCCTGCAGCCGCGTGATCAGAAACTTCTTATCCCCGCCCTCCTGAATCAACAGAAACAGGAAGTGATGTCATGCTACACAGCTGCATACAGATGATTCAATCGTTACATAATTGTTTGATTCTTTTGTCTCACATTCTCAATCTGTTCCTGAAGGAGTTCGATGATCTTCCGCTGACCGTCGACCACCTGACTGTGGAAGTAAATCACTATCCTACAAACACACAAAACAAGGAAAATCACCAGAGATCGCTTTAAAGGGCCGGTTGATCATGATGACTCAAAGCTCAGAGCAAAGGGAGAGATTCGCTTTTACAGAAATCACTTTTTAAGGACTACAACAAACGGCTGGCAGGAACTACAATGAGCTTCTTCACGGGTTAGTGACATCACAAACACTAACATTTACATAAGCCCCGCCCCCGGAACACGCTTTATAGATGATCATGACAGAATATGCTAATCAATGACTAGAAGATCGTTAACTCCACATCAGCTGCATAAACTCATCAACTAACCGAAGCAAAGCTGATGCTCTAATGAACCTGAGCCGAGAACGGAGATTAAAGCAGACTCACAGGAAGATGGCGGCGCACAGGAACAGGAAGAGAGGGTTTTCCACCAGGTACGCGTGAGCCGAGGCCAGCCAGGACAGATTGGGATTCTCCGCCGCCAGCTCCCGGACCCACAGCTTCCCGGCCTGGAACATGGTGTTCAGCCCCCGGAACGGGCCGCACCCGGCCGACGGCTTCACCCTGGGACAGGAGGAGTGTGTCAGACCTCAGACATGCAGAGCCATTAACAGGCGATATGAACGTTGTGTTACCATAGAAACGGTACTCTAAATTATTTTATAAGGCTCCTCCCCTTTTGGGCATCATCATATTTCATCATTTATGATCAAAACCTTTTCAAAACACATATTGTCTCAAGGTTCCAAATGTTTTGACAGACTTGATATTTGGACAGAAATGTATTAATTTGTTAAGGCAGAATGCACACAACTAAACTCAAAGCAACGTATGTGGCCCGGTGGCTGTGTTTGGTATTACGCCTGATTAAAATCTCATGGGAACTTCAATTTTTTTTAAATCAACTTCAAATTTGGAACACTTGGTTAAATATATGGCTTTTGTTTTAATAGTAATTTTAGAGTAAAAAATAAATTTGATATAAAAGACAGTATATTTGATTTACTGTAAATTTAAACTTCCATAACTTTTTCATACTTTCACTTTTTGAAGTGCTTTATAAGGGGAGCTTTTCTAACCTTTTTAAATGTAAGGGGTGTACATTTATATATGTACATCTATACATGTATATTACGCTGCAGGTACATTTGCATAAATAACGATTAATGTAGATTAATAACGAATACTGAAATATTGGGGAAAATGAAATTATACTTTAAATATGAAACGAATGATTCAGATGTTTGAACAAATCGAATGAATGAATGACTCACTCATGAAGGCATTCACCGCCACCTATTGGCAGTTTTAGTTTGTTATTTAGAGTATCATGTCATTAAAATATGTATTTAATATTTCCATATTAATAACAAACCCATTAAAGGTATAGTTTACCCAAAAGTGAAAATTCTGTCGTTGTTTACTCACCGTTGAAGCCTTAAAGTTTATGTGTAATACATGCTATGTTGTATGGTTGGAATGACAATAAAGCACTTATATATTTAATCAACATTTGTATACGAGTAGATTATTATTTCTCGATCATGTTTATCTGCTGTTCATGGGATTATAGTTCTTTCCCTCACTTGTCAGATTTTCAAATATATTTTTTGCTTCAAATCAAAGTCTGTAGTGTTGTGATTCTCCTTAAAATCCCCATAGTGGAAAATAGTTCTGGAGCAGCGGAGCTGACAGGTGTGTGTGTGTATGTGTGTGTGTGTGTGTGTGTGTGTGTGTGTGCGCGCTCTATACGGAGAGGAACTGCTTCTCAAGGGGTCGAAGGTCAGTGCAACATTTTCAGGAGCGTCTGGATCAACATCCGCATAAAAATTCCCTGCGGCGCATTTCATAGGATCTCTCTCTCACTCACACACACACACTCTCTCTCTCTCACACACACACACACACATACTCTCTCTCTCTCTCTCACACACACACATACTCTCTCTCTCTCTCTCTCTCTCTCTCACACACACACACTCTCTCTCTCTCTCTCACACACACACACACACACACACACTTTCTCTCTCACACACACACATACACACAGTCGGTCTCTCTCTCTCTCACACACACACACACACACTGTCTCTCTCACACACACACACACACTCCCACACACACATACACTCTCACACACTCTCACATACACACTCTCTCACAGACTTACACACACAATCTCACAAACACGCACTCTCACAAACACGCACTCAGACACACACACATACTCTCTCTCTCACACACACACACACTCTCTCTCTCTCTCTCTCTCTCTCTCTCTCTCTCTCACACACACACACACACACACACATACTCTCTCTCTCTCTCTCTCTCACACACACACACACTCTCTCTCTCTCTCTCACACACACACACACACACTTTCTCTCTCACACACACACACACACACACACACACACACATACTGTCTCTCTCACACACATACACACAGTCGGTCTCTCTCTCTCACACACACACACACACACACACACACACACACACACACACACACACACACACACTGTCTCTCTCACACACACACACACACTCCCACACACACATACACTCTCACACACTCTCACATACACACTCTCTCACAGACTTACACACACAATCTCACAAACACACAATCTCACAAACACGCACTCTCACAAACACGCACTCAGACACACACACATACTCTCTCTCTCTCTCTCTCTCTCTCTCTCTCTCGCTCTCTCTCTCTCACACACACTCACGTCCACATGGTGTAGGTCACACACACAGAGGCGCCCAGGAACGACGGGAAGCACAGGAGTGTGATGAAGATGGTGGTCATCTGAGAGGCTCGCCACGGCTTCCCCGACGCCTGACAGTTCATCATCAGACTGACCTGTGACACACACACACACCACAATCACAGACCAGTCCCAATCATTCCAGTGAATCGGCTCACAAATGATTCCTCCGAATCATTCCAGCGAATCGGTTCGCAAATGATTCCTCCGAATCATTCCAGTGAATCGGTTTGCAAATAATTCTTCTGAATCATTCTAGTGATTCGGTTCACAAATGATTCCTCAGAATCATTCTAGTGAATCGGTTCACAAATGATTCCTCCAAATCATTCTAGTGAATCGGTTTACAAATAATTATTCTGAATCATTCTAGTGAATCGGTTTGCAAATAATTATTCTGAATCATTCTAGTGATTTGGTTCGCAAATGATTCCTCCGAATCATTCTAGTGAATCGGTTCACAAATGATTATTATGAGTCATTGTTAAAAAAAAAATCCTGCAGGTTATTTGTCTAAACAAACACAATAAATGATGTTGATGATTGTGAGCAGACAAACAAACCTTTTTCATGTAGAAGAGAAACAGCAGTTTAATAATCTGAACCACAGGCAGGAGAGGAGAGAACAATACGCCCAACCTACACACACACACACACACACATACACGTGCTGTTATATCACATCACTGACCAACTGTCAGTTACAGTCAGGTAATGATGGATGTTTACCAGGCCAGAGTTTGTCCATAGATGAGCTCCAGAACGTTCCTCGCGATATCAAACACGGGTTTCCTCTTCCTCTTCAGAGCTTTCTGAGAAAACAACCTGACAGAGAGAAACACACAACAAAAATAATTTCAGCCCAATTACATTTTTTAACTATTAGCAACAACAATCGTGAGCTCATACTGTATATGATCAGCTGCTCACCTCCACAGAAACTCTCCAAAGAAAGTGTCCAGCAACATGAAGATGAAGTCCATCAGGAGGAAGCGGTACAGTTCCTGACCGACGAAACTCTCCCAGCACTGAAACAGCAAAACCACCATCAAAACCATCAAATCCACCATCAAAACCATCATCCCCACCATCAAAACCAACATCAAAACCATCATCACCGCCATCAAAACCATCAAATCCACCATCAAAACCAACATCAAAACCATCACCACATCAAAACCATCACCACCACCATTACATCAAAACCATCACCACCACCATCAAAACCATCACCATCACATCAAATCCACCACCAAAACCATCATCACCAGCATCAAAACCACCATCACCACCATCAAAACCATCATCAAAACAATCATCAACCAGTGCATCACCAGTGAACAGTGAAAAGACCTTCTCAAACAGTGTCGCGCCAAAATCATAACGCATATCATAACAAAAATAAACACTGGTATTCGCAATGAACCGGTATACCGCCCTGCATTCAGGGTACGTTTACACAACAACGATATGCTTAAATCGGGGAAGTTTTACCTTTGAGTTTTTCGTGTACAGTACATTGTCAAAACGATCCCCATTCACACGGATCCGCAAAAACGACTAAAAACGCTGTATTCTGCTGCCAGGCCACTAGATGGCGATGAAACACTGAAGACCGAACACGTAACACGCATGTGCATGACATCATCGTCTTCAGAGATTCACGTTTTTGTTGTTTACACAGAAACTTTCAAAGTGCAAGTTTTTGAGAACAGTCTCCTTGTTTTCAGGCACCAAAAACACCACTGTCGTGTAAACAAACGTCCAAAACACATAAAAAGTTTTACGTTTTTAGTTGAAACCTCACCTGTAAGCCCAGCGTCTTGGGGTCTGATGCCACGCGACCCAACCAATGATGGCACAGCACTCCCAACACACTCACTTTCAACAACAGGTTCCTAAGACACACATCACACATGATGAATAAAAGAAAAGCATTTAACAACACATGAAGTTAATCAGTGCAACAGATGCTTCCTGGTGAAGTCGTTTTCAAATGTAGAAACTGTTTTATATGATAACATGACACAGACACACAGTAAGATTTGAGATTGTTAGTTTCCCTTTTTATAGAGTCAAAAGCTTTTACGTCATCGCACTGCAAAAACTCGAAGACTCAATGCAAGTATTTTGAATACATCATTTCAAAATTAATACAGGAGAGGGAGGAAAGAGGAAAAAGGAAGGGAGGAGAAAAAAAAAAAGTCAGCTACTTCCTTCATGACCATATGTTGTTTGGGAAAATCTTTTAACTTAATTTAATACAAAATGTAAATAAACAAAACAAATTAATAATGAAAACAATTATTGTTGGTACAATTATTGCTCAGGAAACGTTCAGAAAACGCTCAGGAAATGTTCAGGAAATGTTCAGAAAACGTTCAGAAAACGCTCAGGAAACGCACAGAAGACGCACAGGAAACGCTCAGGAAATGTTCAGAAAACGTTCAGAAAACGCTCAGGAAACGTTCAGTAAACGCACAGAAGACGCACAGGAAACGCTCAGAAAACGTTCAGTAAACGCACAGGAAACGCTCAGAAAACGCTCAGGAAATGTTCAGAAAACGCTCAGGAAACGTTCAGTAAACGGACAGGAAACGCTCAGAAAACGCTCAGGAAACACACAGAAGACCCACAGGAAACGCTCAGAAAACGCACAGAAGACGCACAGGAAACGCTCAGGAAATGTTCAGAAAACGTTCATAAAACGCTCAGGAAACGTTCAGAAAACGCTCAGGAAACGCTCAGAAAACGCACAGAAGACGCACAGGAAACGCTCAGGAAATGTTCAGAAAACGTTCAGAAAACGCGCAGGAAACGTTCAGTAAACGCACAGAAGACGCACAGGAAACGCTCAGGAAATGTTCAGAAAACGCTCAGGAAACGCTCAGGAAACGTTCAGAAAACGCTCAAGAAATGTTCAGAAAACGCTCAGGAAACGCTCAGGAAACGCTCAGGAAACGCTCAGAAAACATTCAGAAAACGCTCAGAAAACGTTCAGGAAACGCTCAGAAAACATTCAGAAAACGCTCAGAAAACGTTCAGAAAACGCTCAGGAAACCCACAAAAGACGCTCAGGAAACGCTCAGGAAACGCACAGAAGACGCACAGGAAACATTCAGGAAACGCTCAGAAAACATTCAGAAAACGTTCAGAAAACACTCAGGAAACCCACAGAAGACGCTCAGGAAACGCTCAGAAAACGTTCAGAAAACGCTCAGGAAACCCACAGAAGACGCACAGGAAACGTTAAGGAAACGCTCAGAAAACATTCAGAAAACGCTCAGAAAACGTTCAGAAAACGCTCAGGAAACGTTCAGAAAACGCTCAGGAAACCCACAAAAGACGCACAGGAAACGCTCAGGAAACGCTCAGAAAACATTCAGAAAACGTTCAGAAAACGCTCAGGAAACCCACAGAAGACGCTCAGGAAACCCACAGAAGACGCTCGATCTCCTCTAGGTGTGAGTCGTGAGTGTGGGCCCGGGCCCAGAGGAGGGTTTCGGCCCCTTGATGTGGAGCTTCAGGAAGGCGTGTAGGATTGCTTCGGGAAGCTCCGAGTGGAAGTGTGTGTGGAGTTCTGCCGCAGCTCTACCTGCCAATGGAGACGTAGTTGAGCATGCTGGGAGAATCGTACTCCTCCATCCAGGCCACGGCGTTGAAGAACCCCGGCAGGATCAGGTTGATGCCGGACACGAGGACGGGAACGGCCAGGAGACTCGCCTCCTTCAGCAGCAGCCCGTCAGACGAGCCCGGTCCCGTGCGCGAGCGCGCTTCAGCGGCTTTCTGCAACTACACACATCTCAGCTTGAGCCGCCGTTCCCGCTCTCGTGCACAGGCATATGCAGATACACATTATCTTAGGAATCGAGTATTTTATCGATTAATCGGATAAAAATTTGTGGTAAAAAACAAGTGAACAACAGCCTTTAAAATGACTTAAAATACAAATATATACTAACAAGCAATAAAAATTGGTTCAAATATCATATGTTTTTTTTTTTATACAACACTGTTAAAATACACCATGTAAAATATGATATAAACTAATAACTTATGTAGATTTTGTATTATAACAGTGAAATATTAATCTCGTACCTTGTGCATGCGTGTGTTAATCTCGTACCTTGTGCATGTGTGTGTTAATCTCGTACCTTGTGCATGTGTGTGTTAATCTCGTACCTTGTGTATGTGTGTGTTAATCTCGTACCTTGTGCATGTGTGTGTTAATCTCGTACCTTGTGTATGTGTGTGTTAATCTCGTACCTTGTGTATGTGTGTGTTAATCTCGTACCTTGTGTATGTGTGTGTTAATCTCGTACCTTGTGTATGTGTGTGTTAATCTCGTACCTTGTGCATGTGTGTGTTAATCTCGTACCTTGTGTATGTGTGTGTTAATCTCGTACCTTGTGCATGTGTGTGTTAATCTCGTACCTTGTGTATGTGTGTGTTAATCTCCTACCTTGTGTATGTGTGTGTTAATCTCGTACCTTGTGTATGTGTGTGTTAATCTCGTACCTTGTGCATGTGTGTGTTAATCTCGTACCTTGTGCATGCGTGTGTTAATCTCGTACCTTGTGCATGTGTGTGTTAATCTCGTACCTTGTGTATGTGTGTGTTAATCTCCTACCTTGTGTATGTGTGTGTTAATCTCGTACCTTGTGTATGTGTGTGTTAATCTCGTACCTTGTGTATGTGTGTGTTAATCTCGTACCTTGTGCATGTGTGTGTTAATCTCGTACCTTGTGTATGTGTGTGTTAATCTCCTACCTTGTGTATGTGTGTGTTAATCTCGTACCTTGTGTATGTGTGTGTTAATCTCGTACCTTGTGCATGCGTGTGTTAATCTCGTACCTTGTGCATGTGTGTGTTAATCTCGTACCTTGTGCATGTGTGTGTTAATCTCCTACCTTGTGCATGCGTGTTAATCTCGTACCTTGTGTATGTGTGTTAATCTCGTACCTTGTGCATGTGTGTGTTAATCTCGTACCTTGTGCATGCGTGTGTTAATCTCGTATCTTGTGCATGTGTGTTAATCTCGTACCTTGTGCATGTGTGTGTTAATCTCGTATCTTGTGCATGTGTGTGTTAATCTCGTACCTTGTGCATGTGTGTTAATCTCGTACCTTGTGCATGCGTGTGTTAATCTCGTATCTTGTGCATGTGTGTGTTAATCTCGTACTTTGTGCATGTGTGTGTTAATCTCGTACCTTGTGCATGAGTGTGTTAATCTCGTACCTTGTGCATGCGTGTGTTAATCTCGTACCTTGTGCATGCGTGTTAATCTCGTACCTTGTGCATGCGTGTGTTAATCTC
>JARWKJ010000022.1:1167951-1177951 GCA_029959095.1 Rhinichthys osculus | reverse complement strand
ATCCTTTCCATTATAATAAGACGTCACGTTTTATTCATATCAGATACACATTGTGTAAGTAGCCTTACATTTTACCCTATTCTTCTCCCAGTTCACCGGTCACTTACTTTCATGTATTTCGTGAGAAGTTGAGAAATTGACGTGTTGTAAACTAACGTTAACATGGCACCGCCCATTCGCACATACAGCTCAACTAACGCGATCATTATAAAGGTGTTTAAACAACAAAACACATCCACTTGCACATATTTGACAATCGGAATATCAGTGTTGCATGTTATAGCTAATACATTTGTGAACATTTTGAATAAAACAGGAAAAATGACATAAAAGCAGATCATTCATTCAGCGCTGTGTTGTGGTTGCGCTGTGTCACTTGACAAGCAATGACGTGTCACCATGAAACATTAAAGTGAGTGACAGGTTCTAAATAACGGTGGCCTAGAAAAACTCACGCTGGGGGATCAGTTAGAATAGTTTAAACTTACTTGTGAAAGGGTTAATGGCTACTTTAGCTATTATTACATTAGCTAACTACCAACTAGCATTAACAAATTGACAAGCACTTACTGGGCAGAATGGCTCTTCACATGACGGACGAAATTGGAGGTTGTCGTCTGGCTGTCCGCAATGTTAATGTTGTATGTCTTGCAAAGCGCTGTTCGTCTTTTGCCATCTTGTGAATAATTCTTGAAGCCGAAAGCAATGACCCTCGGGAGCCCTCCGGCCGACATTTTGATGTGATATCGGATCTAAGTGGGCGTGGTGTGCGTAAGGTACGAGAGGGTATGACTGATGATAGTGTCGTGATCAACTTAAAAAACTTTAAAAATTATATATTTATATTCAAACTGAAAACATGATGTGCTTAACACTCAAGTCATTCAAGTCATCGTGTCTCAAGTCAAGTCAAGTCAAGTCCCGAGTCTTTAACTTCCAAGTCCGAGTCAAATCTCAAGTATTTAATTTTATGTCAAGTCAAGTCACAAGTCATAAAAATAGCGACTCGAGTCCAAGTCACCAAGTCACAAGTCCCCATGTCTGTGTGAGAGTGAGAGAGTGTGTTCTGACCTTGAGCTGTGTGTCTGTGTGTGAGTGTGTGCGTGTGAGTGAGTATATATGTGTGTGTGTGTGTGTGTGTGTTCTGACCTTGAGCTGTGTGCCGATGTTCGCTCGCTGGAGTCTGACGGAGCTTTTCTTGCTGACTTTAAAGTCCCACGAGCTGAACACCTTTATGGCCAACAGGCCTTTAGATTTATCGATGCGAAAGCTCTGGCCGAAGGACTTGGACATGCTGGAACACAAACACACACAGAGAGCCAGTGTATTCCACGACTTCAGCCACGAGGACAGTATTACTATAAACACAGCCGGTTTTTGCTGTCATTCAGGAATGTAAAAACATTTGCATTTACATACACTAAAGGCCAAAACTTAAATGTTTTTAATAAAAGAAGTCTCTTCTGCTCAAGGCTGCGTTTATTTGATCAAAAATACAGTAAAACAGTGTAATATTACTCTATACTCTATTACTTTTCTATGTGTATACACAGTGAAGTGTAATTTATTCCTGTGATCAAAGCTGAATGTTCAGCATCATTACTCCAGTCTTCAGTGTCACATGATCCTTCAGAAATCACTCTAATATGAGGATCTGATGCTCAATTATTATTATGTATTATTTTTGGCGCTCAATTAATAATATTGATTCTTATTTGAAGTTATAAAGTTACAAAAAAAAGGTTTTGTTGCTTTACATTTTTGTGTAAACCATGACTGAAGACTGGAGTAATGATGCTGAAAATACAGCTTTGATCACAGGAATAAATGACACTTTACTGTATATTCACCGTTATTTTACATTAGAATAATATTTGTACAGTATTTTTGATCAAATAAATTCATCCTTAGTGAACATTAAATCGTAATTATTCCACACTTTTGGCCGTTAGTGTATATTTACATTGCGTTAATGCATTTGACACACATTCTACTGTACAGTTCATGCATTTCCTGCACTTTAGAAAAGTTTAAGTCTTTGCAGTGTTTATTGTGAATGATTTATGGGTGCACATCATCATTATTGTGTTAATAATGTTGAATCAGAATCAGTTCCTCTACAGCTTCTCTTCTCTGATGATGAGGGCGGGGCTTTAACCTGTCACTCACATGAGATCAGCCAATAGCAAACCACAACCAGCCAATCAACTCCCCACAGACACAATCAAGCCCCGCCCACATGTGTTCCTGTTCCAGAAGCATTTCACTCGATATACGACACAATAGAGGAGAGAAGACCAGCGCAACTTCCGACTTTCATGTCGACTTGTTCTCCTGAGTTGAAATGTAAAGTTGATGTTGTCAGGAGACTCACGTGTAGACGAGGATGATGCAGGTGATGAAGAACGCAGCGCCGATGGTGAAGAAGTAGACCAGAGGCATGTTATAGGACAGTCCATATTCACACGACGTCCCGTTCCCCGTTCCAGAGCATCTGCGTTTCGCTTGTAGTGTTTGATGACTGTAGTAACCGTAATACAGCAGAGAGTCTGAGAAATAACCCTGAGCACACACACACACACACACACACAATAGTGAAATCTCAGTGGGATTTACCTGGTTAAATAAAGGCTAAATAAATCAAATAAATAAACACTGTTGTGATTGTTGATTGTAACAAGTGAGCATTTCATACAGGAATGGAAGCAGATCTGAATGTGATTGGCTGAACTGCAACGTGGCCTTTATCGAAGATACGATTTGAAACTTTATGATAAGTTATGACATTTTGAATAAAGAAACTGTAAAAAGATTAGAACAAAACAAATACAAAAATAAAAATAATGTCAATTTTGATTTCATGCAAACTTTTTATGAACTGATTTATAAATCAATCTGAATTGTGGTCATTTCAAAATTACTATTTTAATGATTTATTTATTTTAAGTTATTATAAGCTATATTTCAGCCATTTATTTTGATGTCAGAGCATTTGTGGAAACTGTGATTCACTACCATTGAACAGTTTGGGGTCAGTAAGTATATATGTATATAAATATATATATAAAAATAACTTTTATTCATCAAGGACGCTTTAAATTGATCAAAAGTGACAAACATATTTATAATGTTACAAAGGATTCTATTTCAAATAAATGCAGAACTTTTGAACTTTCTATTCATCAAAGAATCCTGAAAAATAAAATGTGTCACTGTTTCCAACACTGATAATAATCATAAATGTGTCTTGATCATCAGATCCTCATATTAGAGTGATTTCTGAAGGATCATGTGACACTGAAGACTGGAGTAATGATGCTGAAACTCAGCTTTGATCACAGGAATAAATTACACTTTACTGTATATTCACATAGAGAACAGCTGATTTACATTAGAATAATATTTCGCAATTTTTACTGTATTTTTAATCAAATAAATACAGCCTTGAGCAGAAGAGACTGTTTCAAAAACATTTAAAAAAAACGTAATTATTCCAAACTTTTGACCTGTAATGTTTGCTCCACATTGCAAAACGAAGTTAAAGTTTCACATTTGTGAATATCGGAGTGTATAAGTGTGTGTGTGTGTGTGTGTGTTTCTGAACTCACGGCGCCCGTCAGCACCTCCAGCCCCCACAAGCTCGTGACGCTGGTGTTCTGGTCCCGGTCCGGAACCACGACGGCCTGAGGAACCACCAGGAACAAACCCGTGACCAGGAACAGGAAGACGTTGAAGAAGAGGAGCGTTCGGAGGAAGAGGAAATACGACAGGACACCCGTCCCGAAGTGACCGCCGACACACTTCAGAGCCGTTTGCCACAGCTGGAGTGAGGACAGGAACGACAGCCAGCCGTACCAGCCGTGGCGCACCGCCTGACGGACGACACACAGCTGTTAGGATATGATAATATTCGGCCGAGATATGACTATTATGATATGAAAATCTGGAATCAGAAGATGCAAAAAAATCGAAACATTGAGAAATCTCCTTTAAAGTTGTGCATTTATGTTGGCGATTGTGCTGCAGTCACTCACAAAAATACATGCTGTAAGACTGGAAAACTGGTTAAAGAGAAATTATCTGACCACTGGTCTCCGAAGACAAAGGACCTTGCTTGCAAATTAACATGTGAACAACTCTCTCTCTCACACACACACACACACACACACAGCTTCCCCCCACTCTTGCAGATCACCTGAAACTCACATAAGAATATATGTATGGTTTTAATGTGAATGATTATCATTAAGGATTGTGTTTAGTATCATTTTAAAGGTCTCAGGGTGGCTGGTACGAGTGTCTCATTCCAAAAGAAGTAAAACAAAAGGTAATAAGGTTATTAAGAATATAGAAATATCCTTCACACAGAAGGGTTTGTCTTGGAGTTAACACCTTCTGGCCTTTTGTTTGAATGCAAATTACAACTAAGCAAATGGTTACCTACCAGTAAATTTCCCGAGATCAGCCCGTGAGGTTAGATCATGTAGTTCTTAAATGTTGGGTTTGCATCTATTTCTCTTATCAGAGCATTTGATGTTTTGTAAATCGTTAAATCGTTATATTTGATTATTCTAACAGACTTTGACTTTATTTTCCTTGGAGTTAAAAGGAATAGTCAAACATTAACGTAAACATTTAATTAAAAATCCCTTTGCCATTGGAAGAGACGGAACGCGCTATTGACTAATTGAATTTTGAGCCATACAATGTATAGTATTCATATTCATTTTCAAACAATGCACAAAATATTAGCCATGTTAGAGAATATGGATACCAATATTCAGCTTCATGGAGCAGACAGGGTTTAGATTAAACCCGGATTAGGCCTTAGTTCAATTAGGAAATGTAAGTGAGAGAGAGAGAGAGATAGAGAGTGAGTGATAGAGAGTGAGAGAGAGTGATAGAGAGTGATAGAGTGAGAGAGAGTGAGAGAGTGAGAGAGAGTGAGAGATAGAGAGTGAGTGATAGAGAGTGAGAGATAGAGAGTGATAGAGTGAGAGAGAGAGAGAGATAGAGAGTGAGTGATAGAGAGTGAGAGAGAGAGAGAGATAGAGAGTGAGTGATAGAGAGTGAGAGAGAGTGATAGAGCGTGAGTGATAGAGAGTGATAGAGAGTGAGTGATAGAGAGTGAGTGATAGAGAGTGATAGAGAGTGAGTGATAGAGAGTGAGTGATAGAGAGTGATAGAGCGTGAGTGATAGAGAGTGAGTGATAGAGAGTGAGAGAGAGTAAGTGATAGAGAGTGAGAGAGAGTGAGAGTGATAGAGAGTGAGTGAGAGTGATAGAGTGAGTGAGAGTGAGTGATAGAGTGAGTGAGAGATAGGGCTGGGTATCGTAACAAAATGTTCGGTACCGATACCGATACCGATACCTTGACTTCGATACCGGTTCCTGAACGATACTTTTTTCGATACCAATTTTATGTAACCAGGTTTAACAATATAACATTACCTAATTTTTTTTTCAGTTTGTTGACTTTTTTACACTCATATTTTGAGTATGTAAAAAAGCACCAATGCTAAAGTTTTCTATGTTTCCTAATCATTTAACAACATGTATTCTTTACTTCAATGAGCTCATTGTTTCTGCTTTAACTTAATGCATTAATTAACGATGAAACTGAATGAAAATTAATTGAAATGCATTACACTGTCACCTCTGATAACAGATCACTCTAAATTGTAATTTAGACATGCATTTTCTGTAAAGCTGCTTTGAAACGATATGTATTGTGAAAAATGCTATACAAATAAATGTGAATTAAATTAAATATAGGCTACTGGGGGGCGGGATATATACCTGCACGTGAAGCTTGCAGCAAAGCACTGGCAAAAGTAGCCTAATGATTATGGATGTGGAAACATTAGCAAGGAGATATTTTAATTATTTATTAATGAACAAGTGTTTACTAATGGTGTGTTCACACCGAACGCGAATTTAATTATTTGTGCGAGTAGATTACATACATAGTCAATGCAAAGACGCGAATAGACGCATCATTCGCGCCGGGCGTCGCGAATGACGCGAATTGGGTGACGCGTTTGCCGCGAACGTCTTCCGCGCAAGTTGAAAAATTTTAACTCGAGCTGAAGATTCAAGCGTCGAACTAGACGCGATAGACGCGTATTTGACGCTCTATTCGCGTTCGATGTGAACACCATTACTCTCAAGTGTATTTTGTGCGCTTCAGTGCCTAGATTTACCGTGTTGCCGGTCTTGGCAGCAATGATCTTGTCGAAAATATTGCATCGCGTGCATCTGGCATCGAGTCTGGCACATGACATAGGTACACTTTGGATCATTTCCACATATTTTCTATCCATCTAGGTTGGGACGCACGCTTACACACACACACACACACACACACACACACACACACACTGCAGCCTCACGTGCAACGAGCCGCGTCTCTGGGCAGCCGCGTAAACTAGTGTTTTTCCGCCACAGCCAATCATGCTGCATGCTTATTGTTTCACTGACGTTGACGAGATTAACCACTTAGGTACCGAAATGTGGTACCGAAAAACAAGACATGTTTCGATACTCGGTAGTATCGAGGCAATTCGGTCGGTACCTAAAAAGTACCGAACTCGGTACCCAGCCCTAGTGAGAGAGAGTGAGAGTGATAGAGAGTGAGTGATAGAGAGTGATAGAGAGTGAGTGATAGAGAGTGAGTGATAGAGAGTGATAGAGAGTGAGTGATAGAGAGTGAGTGATAGAGAGTGAGAGTGAGTGATAGAGAGTGAGAGAGAGTGATAGAGTGAGAGAGAGTGAGTGATAGAGTGATAGTGAGTGATAGAGAGTGAGTGATAGAGAGTGATAGAGAGTGAGTGATAGAGTGATAGAGAGTGATAGAGAGTGAGTGATAGAGAGTGAGAGAGAGTGAGTGATAGAGTGATAGAGAGTGATAGAGAGTGAGTGATAGAGAGTGAGAGAGTGAGTGATAGAGAGTGAGTGATAGAGAGTGATAGAGAGTGATAGAGTGAGTGATAGAGAGTGATAGAGAGTGAGTGAGAGAGAGTGAGTGATAGAGAGTGAGAGAGAGTGATAGAGTGAGTGATAGAGAGTGATAGAGAGTGAGTGAGAGAGAGTGAGTGATAGAGAGTGAGAGAGAGTGATAGAGTGAGTGATAGAGAGAGTGATAGAGAGAGTGAGAGAGTGATAGAGAGTGATAGAGAGAGTGAGTGATAGAGAGTGAGTGATAGAGAGAGTGAGTGAGTGATAGAGAGTGATAGAGAGAGTGAGTGATAGAGAGAGTGATAGAGAGAGTGAGTGAGTGATAGAGAGTGAGAGAGAGTGAGTGATAGAGAGTGAGTGATAGAGAGTGATAGAGAGTGATAGAGTGAGTGATAGAGAGTGATAGAGAGTGAGTGAGAGAGAGTGAGTGATAGAGAGTGAGAGAGAGTGATAGAGTGAGTGATAGAGAGAGTGATAGAGAGAGTGAGAGAGAGAGAGTGAGAGAGTGAGAGAGAGAGTGATAGAGAGAGTGATTATTATCAGTGTTGAAAACCATGACAGATTTTATTTATAAGTTTATAAGTTAATACATTTTTTAAAATTTTTTACAAATCGGCCTATATCTGCCGAACGCAATGTCCAAGCGTAACGAAACTTGACACACAAAGACAACAGGACATTCTGAGGACACACACCAAATGTCGTAAGATTCCGCCAATAGGGGGCGCTACAACAAAAACCATTATCCGCCCGTCTCACAGACAAGGCTTAAACTAGTCCATGTATGATTACAGAAAAATAATCATAAGAAAATCAGTACAAACACAACATTTGGTTCTTGGATCCTTGAGAAACTCAAAAAAAATTACACAATCTCTAAATTTATGCTGATGTTAATATTTTGCATATTTAGTTGTAATATTCATCTTTAGTTTATCCTTCTTAATGATAACAATTAGATTTACTTCCTTCGTTGGTTCCTTAACTTGAATTAACTTATTTTGCACCATATCTCACTTTAATGCAAATGTTCAGTTGTGTGTGGTGCCAATAAAGCAACACTGAAACTGAACTGAGTGTGTATTATTAGCTTCATACTAAAGTTCAGCTGTTTCCTCGTGTCTGAAACAGAGAAGTGAGAAAGCCTTCAAAACAAACATGATCACACTTTGACACACTTCACGCCTGTGGTGCAAGAGGACACGACTGCTGACACACACACACACACACACTCCCTTTCTCTCTCTCTCACACACACACTTCACGCCTGTGGTGCAAGTGGACACGACTGCTGACACACACACACACACACTCCCTTTCTCTCTCTCTCACACACACACTTCACACCTGTGCTGCAAGAGCACATGACTGCTGACACACACACACACACACACACACTCCCTTTCTCTCTCTCTCACACACACACTTCACGCCTGTGGTGCAAGAGGACACGACTGCTGACACACACACACACACACTCCCTTTCTCTCTCTCTCACACACACACTTCACACCTGTGCTGCAAGAGCACATGACTGCTGACACACCCTGATCTACATGACTGCACACACACACACACACACACACAATTCCTTCCTTTCTCACTCTCTCTCTCTCTCACACACTCCCTTTCTCTCTCTCTCTCTCTCTCACACACACACACACACTCACTCCCTCACACACACACTCACTCACACACACACTCACTCACTCACTCACATTTACTCTCACTCACTCGCTCGCTCACTCTCTCTCTCTCTCTCTCTCTCTCTCTCTCTCACACACACACACACACTCCCTTTCTCTCTCTCTCACACACACACACTCCCTTTCTCTCTCTTACACACACACACACACACACAAACACAAACAATTGTCAAATATGGGGAAAATAATAACCATTCAAGCATAAAAACCCCAAAACAACATCAAGACTTTGTACAAGAGCATGATAAGTCCTCTTTAAAAATGTCTTGCATGCGGTCTCACATACCATATTTTACAATTTAATACATTTTTAAAGAGTAATATGCAACTTTGTTGTCATCTACATAGTTTTTGATTCCAATTTTGTGTAAAATCTGCTAAAAACGAAGGTTAAAATCACATCTGGTTCATTCGTCGCTCTGGAAATGGAAGAACAAGTGGATACGAAAGAAACAGAGTCATGTAGCTCAGCAATATGCCCTTCCGATCATACGCACGAGCCCCTGTGATGATGCGTGATGATGTCATGCGCGTGTTTCTGACTCACGCTGATGATGTCATGCGCGTGTTTCTGACTCACGCTGATGATGTCATGCCTGTGTTATGACTCACGATGATGATGTCATGCGTGTGTTATGACTCACGCTGATGATGTCATGCGTGTGTTATGACTCACGCTGATGATGTCATGCGTGTGTTATGACTCACGATGATGATGTCATGCGTGTGTTATGACTCACAATGATGATGTCATGCGTGTGTTATGACTCACGATGATGATGTCATGCGTGTGTTATGACTCACGATGATGATGATATGCGTGTGTTAAGACTCACGATGATGATGTCATGCGTGTGTTATGACTCACGATGATGATGTCATGCGTGTTATGACTCACGATGATGATGATGTCATGCGCGTGTTATGACTCACGATGATGATGTCATGCGTGTGTTATGACTCACGATGATGATGATGTCATGCGCGTGTTATGACTCACGATGATGATGATGTCATGCGCGTGTTATGACTCACGATGATGATGATGTCATGCGCGTGTTATGACTCACGATGATGATGATGTCATGCGCGTGTTATGACTCACGATGATGATGATGTCATGCGCGTGTTATGACTCACGATGATGATGATGTCATGCGCGTGTTATGACTCACGATGATGATGTCATGCGTGTGTTATGACTCACGATGATGATGTCATGCGTGTGTTATGACTCACGATGATGATGATGTCATGCGTGTGTTATGACTCACGATGATGATGTCATGCGTGTTATGACTCACGATGATGATGATGTCATGCGCGTGTTATGACTCA